>CM076572.1:1136927628-1137029185 GCA_034641835.2 Pinus albicaulis
TGAGCAAGTTTTTTATGAGAAATCTTCCCCTAAAACGACTGATGAAATCATCTGTGATATAAAACCCTCCCCAGCTCCAGATTTGCAGCCACCAAACGCAATTGAAGGTCAGATTATAGATGAAGGCTTGGAAGCTGAAACATATGATCTAATGATGCAAGAGGATTTTGTACCCTTATGTTTCGAAGCATTTCAGTTTATAAAGAAGAATTTTCGTAATACCTCTAAAAGAAAAGTTGAGCAGTCTGATGAGTGTCATGCAGATACGTCACAACAGTCTTTTCAAGTTTTCTATGATCCTATTGCTCATGTGTTGGATGATGTTTGCTGTAAAAGTCCTTCTCCATTGGCTAATCATGTGCCAAAAAAGAATGTTGACAATAATTTTATTCGAAATTCGACTTCATTGTCTTGTTCATCAGATGTTTCATTACAAAGCCCATATCAAGATTTGCAACCATATAAGGAGACTAATCAAGAATATTTTTGTTTTGTTCCTAATCATCAAGAGGGATTGGTTATTCACGAAGTTCAGGATCCTTTTGACAACCTGTTGCAGTCATCAGAAAGAGACAGCTCAGAGGTTAGGAAAAGTCTAAGATCAAGGTATGGAGATTACCTGGACCAAAGCAGTAATGTATTAAGGGAAATCAATAGATATTCTTATGAAGATCCTTTCACAGTATTCTTGAGGTCATCCGGTCAACTCAGACTTTGCTAATTTATCAAAATTCAACCTGATTCTAAGCTTCCATGGGAGTTGCCTTTTATCTCTTCTCTCTACTTGCTCATTAGAAAGAAATTGGGGAGAATTCAAATAGCAGCCAAGATGCTTACATGGCTGCATTGGTTGTTCCATTTCACTTGATCAGGTGGTGAATGCAACAATTAGAGTAGGTTTTGATGAATAAGCTCAATTATGAGCATCTTTCTAGTTTGTCAATTGTGTTTTAGTCATGTCTTAAGTCAATTTGGTTTTATTAGGGTTTTTCAGTCTTAGCCTTCAGTTAGAGTCAGTATGCATTGTATCTTGTTTCAGTATTTTATACTCCATGCCCAATGGATAAGGCTACTTGGTCTACGGTGTTCTTGGAACCTCCAAGGAGCTACCATCCCCATTGGGGCCAATTTTAGTGTCAGTCTAGTCATACTGCCATCAGTGATCAAAGTTACTCTTTGCATTTCCATATTAGGAGTCCCATAATAATCAATTTCACCGTTCCGCTAGGTCATGGATTCATTGATGGTAGTAATTCTTCATCAGTTTCTCCTCATGTGAAACTTGTTGATTTTCCTCTCTATGGTCTTTAGTCATTATTCACTTTCATTCTTAAAATCATATCAGTAGGTCATAGGATGGGTCTCATTAGTTTCTAGGGTCTCACCATGGTCAAATTAATGAGCCAAATGTCAATAAATATCAACAAGGTCATGAGGAAGCCAATAAGCTCAAAGTCACAGCACCTAGAAGAATCAGAGAGACATTTTATTCAGTTTGATGTAATTTTCGCCTCAAAACCATGTTTTGAGGTGAAAACATGATATTTCGCCTTTATTATTATTCATTATATATCATCATGTGTAATAAGTCACAATTCAGAAGTTATTATCTCCACAAAGTGATGTCCCTGCCTTCAGAGAGTTTTCTGCAGCATGTTCAGCACCAAATCATCTTCCAAGTAGATCCATAAGAAAGAGCCCGAAAAGAAATTTCCAACGGTATACTACACTCTCAAAACTGACTTATGGATTGAAATTTATGCTTAAGTGAAGTGAAAGCCCTTATACCCTCATATACCCCCTTTTCCCATCCTTCCCTTAAACTTTATATTATTAAAGTTTAATATTTTCTTTATAAATCCCTTCCCCCCCCCCCCTCCAATTATAAAATCGCATTATTATATTAAATCTGATCCCAAACCACTTCCCCTCCATTCCCCATTGAAACCCTTATGATAAACATTTCGAAGGTTCATATATATATACCCCCCCACCATTCCGAAACCACTTCCCCACCATACATCATAATATAAATTTCAAAGGTTTTATTATAAAACCTTGCCGACCATCCCATCACAAATTGAAATATTTGAATGATGCTTCCGATTGGCCAATCAAAAAAACTCCGATGCGATTGTGACATTCGATAGCCTACCTCCTATCACATCGCACCATTTAAAGCCCATCGCCGATTGAACCCTCCCCACTACAAAACTCTGATGTGATTGATCGCAAGCCGCTCCTCTGATCTCCCAATCGCATCGCATGTTTGCGATCACATCGTAATTTTTATATTCAGCGTTTTAAATTGCTCCCCACCTCCGATGCGATTGCGATTGGTCGGCCCCACCACAGTTCCTTCTGCCTTTTCCCAATTAAATGGGTTTTCTACTTTGTTAATGCAATAAATCAATTTTTCAAAATATTTCAATCGCATAGCATTATTTCTTTCTACCACGGCACTTTTCTCCGCTCCCTCCTCAGATTCCAATTGCTATGTGGACCCCATCTTCCTCCCCTTTTCCCATTCAAATTACATTTTTCCCTTCATGTAAGGCATTATTTCATTTCATTTATGTTTCAACAACATTAATAAAAATTCAGTTTTCTTCAAAACGGAAAATGGAAAGCGAATCGTCATAGGCTGAGAACCAACGTTGTAATAGTCACATCTTCAGTTACGATTCAAAGGATCTACGCTACAAGTTTCGCCTCCTCATTGGTTATCAACAAATTTCAAATGTAACGCAGCTCTTCCTTTTGGAAAGATTATTGGCTCTTATTTTATATCTTTAGTTTTCAGTTCTTGAGCTGTTACAACAGCTCCTCTTTCTGTCAATCTATATTCCCACAAATCGGTTCTATTTAATGTAATTGTAAATCATTTGTAAGCGGTTTGAAAGTCTAAGGTCTGAAAACTCAGAAGTAGGGGAATAGTGTGGCAGTGAGCTCTGCGCTCCGTCGTACAGTTTGGCAGGGAATTAATAAAGTGATGCAGCTCTGATTTGTGGGATTCATGTCGTATGAGTTTTAGCATATGTCCCTCCTTTGTGTTTCATATGTACATTGTTATGTTTCACCATTCATTCATAAAAATTTTCAGTTGAATGTTTTCAAGTTAGAAAGGTAGAATCCATTTGATATGCTCTGCCTTGGGGAATCATTCATACTCTGCGTGTTTTATTCTGTTTGAAAAGGATCCATTTATTGTGCCCTTTTCAGCTCCTCACCAGTCTTTCCATCCCATCCTCATTAAATTTTATTTGCTAATTTTCCTGCCTATCTTGCCCCATGAAACACCCTGTGTCCTGATTTAATTCCCGGTTTCAGCTGTCTCATTTTTGTCCCACACATCCCCGGAAATTAATTTCATTTTATTTAAACCTTTTATCCCTATCATTTTACCTAGCCTAATATCAGCTTTCTATTGCACTTTATTGAATATTATTTTACGGAGAGAGCCCTCTCCTTTCCTTGTAGGGCTAGCTACAAGGCTGAGCGTGGTTTAGTTGTTACCGTGATTTGCCTTTTTCAGCCTGGGGTCCAATTCGAGTGCTAAAACCTTCCTCTACCTATGCATATGAGTCATGGGTGCTTTTCCATAGACCTTTAAACTAATTATCCTCTTTTCAATAGGCATTTGTTGTCCTCCCCTCTTCTTCTATGTGTATCAATTCTACTCCTCCATGTGTGAGAGAGTGTGAACGGAGAATAATAATGAATGCCTCCTCATTTTAGTTATTCCATTTTATTTATAATTGAATGAATGAGTCTCTCCTCCTCCTTCTTAGCCATAATGGTTCTTCCCCTTTCAAGCTGTCTACGCATACCAACTCCGTGTATAGAAAAACTGATACTCTCCATTAATTTTGTCCTTTCTTGCTTGTAGTGTTTTCTCAATAGGGACATGGACACATCATCTTTTTTCAACTGAGTTGATACATGGTCATCTCATTAATATCCACTTATTTAACCCATGAATAGTATTTAAAATATCCAACTCCTCAAGAAATATACCTTCTCAAACAATGGAATATGTGTCCCTCTCTCAACCATTCTAATTTATAATTACATATTTACAAGGAAAATATTTATAAAGGGAATTAACCCACAACAGATGTCACGATACCCACCCCCTTAGAGGAACACTATCCTCGATGTTCTATGACCAAACATAAGATGGAAACATGCCTTAAACTAATCAGAAATTATTTTTACCTTTATATTTATAGCTTGATTAAAATTACAGTTAGCATATATAGTTAACCGCCTAACAACTAAATAAACAGATAAATTTTCATTGTATTAGCCACTTTTTGTGGCTCCTTCGAAGTATTCTTTCTTCATTTTCTACACAGGCTGATATCTTCAAGTTGTTTCAGTCCTCTTTTTAGTTAGCATAATTCACCTAGATTAGGAAATTCCCATGCTTTCTTGTAACATGTGTTGAAAATGGCAACAATAAATAGTGAAGGAGGCCTCCTGAAACATCTTTCCTGATCCTAGTTGGAAAGTGATCACCTAAACTAGGTGGGGGGACCACACATGTGATTTTTGTCGAAAAATCTATTTTTAGACTATGTCTATTTTTAGACATATGGAGCATGGTCCAGGGGTTGCAGTATGTTATTCTTGGAGTATTGGTCATGTTGGTAAAAATAGATGGACATCTATTTTTTGGACCTATAGGTCGAAGTCTATTTTTAGACTGCCTATCCTTAAAATAGGGAAGTCAAATATTATTAACCCTTAATAATATTTGGACTCTAAACTTCAGTTTACTCTCTTGGAGCACTTCATTTTGACCCTCAGAGGTGGGGCATGCAGCTGCCAGAAGGATTTACGCTTTTCCTATGAGTTAGGTGAGCTAATGCATGGTTGACTTCAGTTAGAGCTCAAGTGGCGGAGTTCGGTGGAGTTGATGCGACAGTTAATGGAGGTGGTGTTCTGGTTAACTAGTTGAACTAGTTGTATTTAGTTTAATTGGCTAATACACTAGAGATGAGTTGTGTGAATTAAATATTATTTAATTCACAAATTATTAACTCATTATTCAACTAAAGAACACATCAGTTTAACTCAGTGCATGGACAGTTCAGTGGCGACAAGTGAAAGAGGTAGATGAAAGGGTTGAGTTAGCTATCAGTTGCGACATCAGTTGTGCATGAGATTTGCACCACACTTGGAGAAAATTACCAATGACAATTGCGCAGTTGGAGCCAGTGAGATTCGAACCTGGATCTCTATTTAGACCAGCCTTGATTGCGCAATAGAGGCAGAGAAGTAGTGGGTGTGTTTTGAACATGTGACTTGTTCAAAACCAAGCTAGTTTTTGTGTAGCTTTGGGAGATAGTACTGAGTACTTGTGAGGAGTTTGTACTATGTATTTGCTGCATGTTCTCTCCATTTATAATATACTATATCTGGGGGTTTTCAGCTATAATCTTTCCCCATACATACTGTGTTAATGTGTGTGATGATTTGATGTGCTATCGCTTCTATTCTTTCCGCATGTGACAATTAATTGTAGAATAGATTATGTGTTATGCATGCAATTCGAAATTGATGTGTGATCAGGTTAATATCCATTGAATAAGTGATTTATTCAGAAAATTTCTACATGGTATCGGAGCTATATTAATTGTCAAGATCTATTACGGTGATTGCAAACTTATTTTCTCGGACAGAGCCTGCATACGGGCCAGATAGCCTCCGGATTCATCTTTCTTTGAAAAGTGAAAGGTCTGGTAAAAGCCCATGCAGTCAATATTTGATTTGGAAATAATTTTTTCTCAAGTGTAGATCGGAAGCAATTGAGTTATCAGCTGATGGTGAAATTCGAATTTGCAGATTTTTGTTCTTAGTGCCGCGGCGAAAATGTCTTTCATCGGGTTGCGACTAGAATATGCCTTGGAAGGCAGTTCGAATTATGTTGCATGGAAGGACCACATGGAGGCTGTATTAGATGATAATGGGCTGTTGGAATTCGTGGAGAAAGAGATTCCAAAGCCTACTTCTAATGATCTTGCTGAAGTCGAAGCATGGCGAAAGAAACAAGCAAAGTGTCGAAGGATCCTGTTGGAGGGCATCAAGGATCATATTGTATCCAGCCTGCATGGAAAGGCTTCTCCATATTTGATGTGGAAAGCTTTGACGGATCTATACCAAAGCAAGAGTGACCAAAGGAAGTTGGTGCTCAAAGATAGAATCAGGAACATCAAGATGGAGAAAGGCAACAGCGTCGCAAAATACCTCACGAAGTTCACTCACTGCAGAGATGAGCTGGGAAGTGTGGGGGTGACTGTCAAAGATGAGGATATGGTGGACCTGGCTCTCCTTGGTCTTCTGAAGGCTTGGAATTCCTATCAGGATAGTGTCAATGGTCGGGAGAAGTTGCCGGGATGGGAGCAACTGTGGTCGGATCTCATGCAAGAGGAGATCAGGAGGAATACCAGGGACGGATCTTCATCAAAGGTATCTGATGAAGAAGACTACGCTTTGGCTGCCAAAGCAAGGAAGGGGAAGGAAAAGGAGAAGGCTTCTCAATCCGTTGCGGATGGTAAAGAGCGTGACATGTCCAAAGTGAAGTGTTTTCACTGTCACGATCATGGACATTACGCCACGAATTGCCCAAATAAGAAGAAGAACAAGCAGGCTGCTGGAGCTGCAGCTGGTGAGGCTCTTGCCTCGCAATTTGAGCTGGACCTCTCATTGATCGCATGCATGTTGTCTAGTGCATTGGGATCGGGGTGGTATATTGATAGTGGCGCTTTCTTTCACATGACGGGAGATGCAAATATTTTCAGTGACTTGGTGGAGAAAGGTCTCGAGATGCATGTTGAGTTGGGTGACAGTGGACGATACAATGCGACCGGCATTGGTACCATAACCTTTCAGAGGGAGTCAGGTAAACTCATTGTTTTACAAGATGTATTGCATGTACCAGGTCTAACAAAGAATTTGATCTCAGTCGCAATGTTAGAGGATAAAGGGTATGAAGTTGTCTTTAGAGAAGGAAAAGTTTTCCTTCGGCACAAGGCAACGGGACAAGTAAAGAAGGTTGGGATTCAAGCAAAGAATCTCTACAAACTTGAAGTAGATGGGATGTCTACGGAGCTTCCTACTGTTGGGAAGCGGAAGGAAGACATGCAACTGAAGCTTGAGAGGGAGCAAGTGTTGCATGCAGGCGAGAAAGACATGTAATTGAAGCTTGAGAGGGAGCAAGTTTTGCATACAGGTGATAGTGAACCTCGGGATGTGGATTAGTATCACGGAGTGGAAGAAACCACTCATGCAGAGAAATTTCGTGCCAGACGGGCAGAGGGATTGCATGCAGCTATACCACCAGGTATGAGGTGGGGCGACATGCATGATTAATCCCATGAGGAGATTTCTGGGCAGATTCATGAGATGGTGTGGATCTCATGGATTGAACGGCTACGAGTGCCCGGTGAAACGATAGCAAGATCATTTGGATGATGCATGAATCAAAGTGACGGCGTCGAATCTTTGGAAGCCTTGAATCAAATTCATGTCATTAAAAGCATCATTCAAAGAAATTCAACCTGAAGTAGTTCGATGACATGTGCGGTTATTGGCAGTCGAAGACTTTGATGATAGATTCTAGATGCATCAAGACTGATTGAGTTTTTTGGAGCCTATTCAGTTTCAGAGGAGTTGCAGAGCAGATGCATGGAGTTGCATGGCGTTTGTGAAGGTTGCAGGGCGAATGCATGGAGTTGCATGTCGCATGCAAAGACAGTCCTTTCTTGTTGAGAGGGAGTGTTGAAAATGGCAACAAGAAACAGTGAAGGAGGCTTCCTGAAACATCTTTCCTGATCCTAGTTGGAAAGTGATCACCTAAACTAGGTGGGGACCACACATGTGATTTTTGTCGAAAAGTCTATTTTTAGACTATGTCTATTTTTAGACATATGGAGCGTGGTCCAGGGATTGCAGTATGTTATTCTTGGAGTATTGGTCATGTTGGTAAAAATATATGGACATCTATTTTTGTGACCTATAGGTCGAAGAGGTCGAAGTCTATTTTTAGACTACCTCTCCTTAAAATAGGGAAGTCAAATATTATTTACCCTTAATAATATTTGGACTCTAAACTTCAGTTTACTCTCTTGGAGCACTTCAGTTTGACCCCCGGAGGTGGGGCATGCAGCTGCCAGAAGGATTTACGCTTTTCCTATGGGTTAGTTGAGCTAAATCATGGTTGACTTCAGTTAGAGCTCAAGTGGCAGAGTTTGGTGGAGTTGATGCGACAGTTAATGGAGATGGTGTTCTGGTTAACTAGTTGAACTAGTTGTATTTAGTTTAACTAGCTAATACACTAGAGATGAGTTGTGTGAATTAAATATTATTTAATTCACAAATTATTAACTCATTATTCAACTAAAGAACACATCGGTTTAACTCATTGCATGGACAGTTCAGTGGCGACAAGTGAAAGAGGTAGATGAAACGGTGGAGTTAGGTATCAGTTGCGACATCAGTTGTGCATGAGATTTGCACTACACTTGGAGGAAATTACCAATGACAATTGCGTAGTTGGAGCCAGTGAGATTCGAACCTGGATCTCTATTTAGACCAACCTTGATTGCACAATAGAGGCAGAGAAGTAGTGGGTGTGTTTTGAACCTGTGACTTGTTCAAAACCAAGCTAGTTTTTGTGTAGCTTTGGGAGATAGTACTGAGTACTTGTGAGGAGTTTGTACTATGTATTTGCTGCATGTTCTCTCCATTTATAATATACTATAGCTGGGGGTTTTGAGCTATAAGCTTTCCCCATACATAATGTGTTAATGTGTGTGATGAATTGATGTGCTATCGCTTCTATTCTTTCCGCATGTGACAATTAATTGTAGAAGAGATTATGTGTTATGCATGCAATTAAAAATTGATGTGTGATTAGGTTAATCTCCATTGAATAAGTGATTTATTTAGCAAATTTCTACATGGTATCAAAGAAATATTAATTTTCGAGATCTATTACGGTGATTGCAAACTTATTTCCTCGGACAGAGCCTGCATACGGGCCAGATAGCCTCCGGATTCATCTTTCTTCGGAAAGTGAAAGATGCAGTAAAGCCCATGCGGTCAATCTCGGATTTGAAATAGATTTTCTCAAGTGTAGATTGAGCGATTGAGTTATCATTGGTGGTGAAATTCAATTTGCGGATTTGTGTTCTTAGTGCTGTGGCCAAAATATATCTTTCATCGGTTTCGACTAGAATATGCCTTGGAAGCGGTTAGTTATGTTGCATGGAGGGACCACATGGAAAGTTGTGTTAGATGATAATGGGCTATTGGAATTCGTGGAGAAAAGAAGAAAGAGATTCAAAAGCCTACTTCTACTGATGCTGATGTTGTGGAAGCATGGCGAAAGAAACAAGCAAAGTGTCGAAGGATCCTGTTGGAGGGCGTCAAGGATCATATTGTATCCAGCTTGCATGGAAAGGCTTCTCCATATTTAATGTGGAAAGCCTTGACGGATCTATTCCAAAGTAAGAGCGACCAAAGGAAGCTGGCGCTCAAATATAGACTCAGGAACATCAAGATGAAGAAAGGCGACAGCATCGCAAAATACCTCACGAAGTTCACTCAGTGCAGAGATGAGCTGGGAAGTGTGGGGGTGACTGTCGAAGATGAAGATATGGTGGACCTGGCTCTCCTTGGTCTTCCGAAGGCTTGGCATTCCTATCAGGATAGTGTCAATGGTCGGGAGAAGTTGCCGGGATGGGAGCGACTGTGGTCGGATCTCATGCAAGAGGAGATCAGGAGGACTACCAGGGATGGATCTTCATCAAAGGTATCTGATGAAGAAGATTGCGCTTTGGCTGCCAAAGCAAGGAAGGGGAAGGGCAAGGAGAAGGCTTCTCAATCTGGTGCGGATGGTAAAGAGTGTGACATGTCCAAAGTGAAGTGTTTTCACTGTCACGATCATGGACATTACGCCACGAATTGCCCAAAGAAGAAGAAGAACAAGCAGGCTGCTGGAGCTGCAGTTGGTGAGGCTCTTGCCTCGCAATTTGATCTGGACCTCTCATTGATCGCATGCATTTTGTCTAGTGCATTGGGATCGGGGTGGTACATTGATAGTGGCGCTTCCTTTCACATGACGGGAGATGCAAATCTTTTCAGTGACTTGGTGGAGAAAGGTCTCGAGATGCATGTTGAGTTGGACGACGGTGGACGATACAATGCGACCGGAATTGGTACCATAACCTTTTAGAGGGAGTTAGGTAAACTCATTCTTTTACAAGATGTATTGCATGTACCAGTTCTAACAAAGAATTTGATCTCAGTCGCAATGTTAGAGGATAAAGGGTATGAAGTTGTCTTTAGAGAAGGAAAAGTTTTCCTTCGGCACAAGGCAACGGGACAAGTCAAGAAGGTTGGGATTCGAGCAAAGAATCTCTATAGACTTGAAGTAGATGGGATGTCTACGGAGCTTCCTACTGTTGGGAAGTGCAAGAAAGACATGCAATTGATGCTTGAGAGGGAGCAAGTTTTGCATGCGGGGAAAGACATGCCAGCTAGGCTTGAGAGGAAAGTTTTGCATACGGGTGATAGTGAACCTCGGGATGTGGGCAGCCACGGGGATCATGGGTGGAAGAAACCACTCATGCGAGGAAATTTCGTGCAGGAGCCAGGCGAGAGGTCATGTAGCTATACCACGGTGGGGTGGGGGGGCGACATCGCAGTTAATCCCATGAGGAGATTTACAGGCGATTCATGAGATGGTTGAGATCTCATGGATTGAACCTAGCTGGTGCCACGGTGCGGTAGTAGCAAGATCAGTTGGAGTGATGCAGGCAGATCAAAGTGAGAGTGTCGGATACTGGAGCGCGGATCAGAGTTGACAGCAAGTGCAAGAGTGCATGGGTGCAAGAGTTCAACAGCACAGTAGTTCCTGATGACATGTGCAGTTGGCCAAGAAGAAGTCAAAAACTTTGATGATAGATGCTAGATGCATCAAGACTGATTGAGTTGTTTGGAGCCTATTCAGTTTCAGAGGAGTTGCAGAGCATATGCATGGAGTTGCATGGCGCTTCTGAAGGTTGCAGGGCGAATGCATGGAGTTGCATGTTGCAAGCAATGATAGTCCTTTCTTGTTGAGAGGGAGTGTTGAAAATGGCAACAAGAAATAGTGAAGGAGGCCTCCTGAAACATCTTTCCTGATCCTTGTTGGAAAGTGATCACCTAAACTAGGTGGGGACCACACATGTGATTTTTGTCGAAAAATCTATTTTTAGACTATGTCTATTTTTAGACATATGGAGCATGGTCCAGGGATTGCAGTATGTTATTCTTGGAGTATTGGTCATGTTGGTAAAAATAGACAGACATCTATTTTTTGGACCTATAGGTCGAAGTCTATTTTTAGATTGCCTCTCCTTAAAATAGGGAAGCCAAATATTATTTACCCTTAATAATATTTGGACTCTAAACTTCAGTTTACTCCTTTGGAGCACTTCAGTTTGACCCCCGGAGGTGGGGCATGCAGCTGCCAGAAGGATTTACGCTTTTCCTATGAGTTAGGTGAGCTGATGCATGGTTGACTTCAGTTAGAGCTCAAGTGACGTAGTTCGGTGGAGTTGATGCGACAGTTAATGGAGGTGGTGTTCTGGTTAACTAGTTGAACTAGTTGTATTTAGTTTAAGTGGCTAATACACTAGAGATGAGTTGTGTGAATTAAATATTATTTAATTCACTAATTATTAAATCATTATTCAACTAAAGAACACATCAGTTTAACTCAGTGCATGGACAGTTCAGTGGCGAAAAGTGAAAGAGGTAGATGAAAGGGTTGAGTTAGCTATCAGTTGCGACATTAGTTGTGCATGAGATTTGCACCACACTTGGAGGAAATTAGCAATGAAAATTGTGCAATTGGAGCCAGTGAGATTTGAACCTGGATCTCTATTTAGACCAGCCTTGATTGCACAATAGAGGCAGAGAAGTAGTGGGTGTGTTTTGAACCTGTGACTTGTTCAAAACCAAGCTAGTTTTTGTGTAGCTTTGGGAGATAGTACTGAGTACTTGTGAGGAGTTTGTATTATGTATTTGCTGCATGTTCTCTCCATTTATAATATACTATAGCTGGGGGTTTTCAGCTATAATCTTTCCCCATACATACTGTGTTAATGTGTGTGATGATTTGATGTGCTATCGCTTCTATTCTTTCTGCATGTGACAATTAATTGTAGAAGAGATTATGTCTTATGCATGCAATTCGAAATTGATGTGTGATCAGGTTAATCTCCATTGAATAAGTGATTTATTCAGAAAATTTCTACATGGTATCAGAGGAATATTAATTGTCGAGATCTATTACGGTGATTGCAAACTTATTTCCTCGGACAGAGCCTGCATACGGGCCAGATAGCCTCCGGATTCATCTTTCTTCGGAAAGTGAAAGGTCTGGTAAAAGCCCATGCAGTCAATCTTTGATTTGGAAATAATTTGTTCTCAAGTGTAGATCGGAAGCGATTGAGTTATCAACTGGTGGTGAAATTCGAATTTGCAGATTTGTGTTCTTGGTGCCGCGGCGAAAATGTCTTTCATCGGGTTGCGACTAGAATATGCCTTGGAAGGCAGTTCGAATTATGTTGCATGGAAGGACCACATGGAGGCTGTATTAGATGATAATGGGCTGTTGGAATTCGTGGAGAAAGAGATTCCAAAGCCTACTTCTAATGATCCTGCTGAAGTCGAAGCATGGCGAAAGAAACAAGCAAAGTGTCGAAGGATCCTGTTGGAGGGCGTAAAGGATCACATTGTATCCAGCCTACATGGAAAGGCTTCTCCATATTTGATGTGGAAAGCTTTGACAGATCTATACCAAAGCAAGAGTGAAAAAAGGAAGCTGGCGCTCAAAGATAGACTCAGGAACATCAAGATGGAGAAAGGCGACAACATCGCAAAATACCTCACGAAGTTCACTCAGTGCAGAGATGAGCTGGGAAGTGTGGGGGTGACTGTCGAAGATGAGGATATGGTGGACCTGGCTCTCCTTGGTCTTCCGAAGGCTTGGAATTCCTATCAGGATAGTGTCAATGGTCGGGAGAAGTTGCCGGGATGGGAGCGACTGTGGTCAGATCTCATGCAAGAGGAGATCATGAGGACTACCAGGGACGGATCTTCATCAAAGGTATCTGATGAAGAAGACTGCGCTTTGGCTGCCAGAGGAAGGAAGGGGAAGGGCAAGGAGAAGGCTTCTCAATCCGGTGCCGATGTTAAAGAGTGTGACATGTCCAAAGTGAAGTGTTTTCACTGTCACAATCATGGACATTACGCCACGAATTGCCCAAAGAAGAAGAAGAACAAGCAGGCTGCTGGAGCTGCAGCTGGTGAGGCTCTTGCCTCGCAATTTGAGCTGGACTTCTCATTGATCACATGCATGTTGTCTAGTGCATTGGGATCGGGGTTGTATATTGATAGTGGCGCTTCCTTTCACATGACGGGAGATGCAAATATTTTCAGTGACTTGGTGGAGAAAGGTCTCGAGATGCATGTTGAGTTGGGCGACGGTGGACGATACAATGTGACCAGCATTGGTACCATAACCTTTCAGAGGGAGTTAGGTAAAATCATTCTTTTACAAGATGTATTGCATGTACCAGGTCTAACAAAGAATTTGATCTCAGTCGCAATGTTAGAGGATAAAGGGTATGAAGTTGTCTTTAGAGAAGGGAAAGTTTTCCTTCGGCACAAGGCAACGGGACAAGTCAAGAAGGTTGGGATTCGAGCAAAGAATCTCTATAGACTTGAAGTAGATGGGATGTCTACGGAGCTTCCTACTGTTGGGAAGCGGAAGGAAGACATGCAACTGAAGCTTGAGAGGGAGCAAGTGTTGCATGCAGGCGAGAAAGACATGCAACTGAAGCTTGAGAGGGAGCAAGTTTTGCATGCAGGTGAAAGTGAACCTCGGGATGTGGAGTAGCCACAAGAGGATCATGGAGTGGAAGAAACCACTCATGCAGAGAAATTTCGTGCCAGACGGGCAGAGGGAGTGCATGCAGCTATACCACCAGGTATGAGGTGGGGCGACATGCATGATTAATCCCATGAGGAGATTTCTGGGAAGATTCATGAGATGGTGTGGATCTCATGGATTGAACCTAGCTACGAGGTGCCCACAGTGCAATAGTAGCAAGATCAGTTGGAGTGATGCAGGCAGATCAAAGTGACAGTGTCGGATACTAGAGCGCGGATCAGAGTTGACAGCAAGTGCAAGAGTGCATGGGTGCAAGAGTTCAACAGCACAGTAGTTCCTGATGACATGTGCAGTTGGCCAAGCAGAAGTCGAAGACTTTAATGATAGATGCTAGATGCATCAATACTGATTGAGTTGTTTGGAGCCTATTCAGTTTCAGAGGAGTTGCAGAGCAGATGCATGGAGTTGCATGGCACTTGTGAAGGTTGCAGGGCGAATGCATGGAGTTACATGTCGCATGCAATGACAGTCCTTTCTTGTTGGGAGGGAGTGTTGAAAATGGCAACAAGAAACAGTGAAGGAGGCCTCTTGAAACATCTTTCCTGATCCTTGTTGGAAAGTGATCACCTAAACTAGGTGGGGACCACACATGTGATTTTTGTCGAAAAATCTATTTTTAGACATATGGAGCATGGTCCAGGGATTGCAGTATGTTATTCTTGGAGTATTGGTCATGTTGGTAAAAATAGATGGACATCTATTTTTTTGGACCTATAGGTCGAAGTCTATTTTTAGACTGCCTATCCTTAAAATAGGGAAGTCAAATATTATTTACCCTTAATAATATTTGGACTCTAAACTTCAGTTTACTCTCTTGGAGCACTTCAGTTTGACCCTCAGGGGTGGGACATGCAGCTGCCAAAAGGAAATACGCTTTTCCTATGAGTTAGGTGAGCTAATGCATGGTTGACTTCAGTTAGAGCTCAAGTGAAGGAGTTCGGTGGAGTTGATGCGACAGTTAATGGAGATGGTGTTTTGGTTAACTAGTTGAACTAGTTGTATTTAGTTTAACTGGCTAATACACTAGAGATGAGTTGGGTGAATTAAATATTATTTAATTCACTAATTATTAACTCATTATTCAACTAAATAACACATCAGTTTAACTCAGTGCATGGACAGTTCAGTGGCGACAAGTGAAAGAGGTAGATGAAAGGGTTGAGATAGCTATCAGTTGTGACATTAGTTGTGCATGAGATTTGCACTACACTTGGAGGAAATTACCAATGACAATTGTGCAGTTGGAGCCAGTGAGATTCGAACTTGGATCTCTATTTAGACCAGCCTTGATTGCGCAATAGAGGCAGAGAAGTAGTGGGTGTGTTTTGAACCTGTGACTTGTTCAAAACCAAGCTAGTTTTGTGTAGCTTTGGGAGATAGTACTGAGTACTTGTGAGGAGTTTGTACTATGTATTTGCTGCATGTTCTCTCCATTTATAATATACTATAGCTGGGGGTTTTCAGCTATAAGCTTTCCCCATACATACTGTGTTAATGTGTGTGATGATTTGATGTGCTATAGCTTCTATTCTTTCCGCATGTGACAATTAATTGTAGAAGAGATTATGTGTTATGCATGCAATTCGAAATTGATGTGTGATCAGGTTAATCTCCATTGAATAAGTGATTTATTCAGCAAATTTCTACACATTCTGCAACTTCCCTTGTGTCTATATGAACTATAGGGGCTTGTGGTCTGTGTGGATGATTGTTTCCTTCCCCAAAATGTAATTCTTCCATTGCCAACAATGAACTGTACCGGGGAGCCCTTTACCCACACCTGGGAGTGGAAGAGACGTTCCTCTTCATCTTGATCTTCCGGTTCCTCCTTCTGGATCTCCATAGTGGCAACAGTGGCATTGGGCTCCACATCAATAATCTATTTCCCTTTGTCATTCCCCTTGTCAGGTTCTGATTCAGGTTCGGAGCATGCATCTGACTCAGAAGCCCTCATCTCGGCCACCAACGACTGCTTGGCCCGACACCCACTAGTTTTGTGAGTGGAGCTCTTATGGAAATCACACCAATTTCCCGTGTCCTTCTTCGGCTTTGTGGTGCTGTTATTTTCTTGTGGCTTTGACAGGTTGACTTGAGCCTCCATGCCTTGGCTCTTTACTTTGTTCTATGGTTTGGGAGCACCTTTCCCTTGCTTTTGATTCGCAGGTCCAAAGTCTCGCTTCTTCTGTTTGAATTTCTGCTCAATCTTGGGAGCATACTGGTATGCCGTACCAAGCGAGTAGATGTCGAGGAACTCCATTTCCTCCTGAATGTATCTGTGCAGAAAAATATGATACTTTAGCACCAGATGTTTCTCTGAATCTTTGATACCCAACTTTGTGCGCAGGGTATGGAACAAATTCGTCAGCTCATGCACATCTTGATCCCTTTGCTATTGCAGTGTGTTCCATTGTATGTACTTGTCCTCATAGCTCCCCACGGGATAATATTGTTCCTTGATGGCGTCTCGGAAATAATTCCAAGTGGGTACGACCGAGAACAGAGAGGGTTATGTCTCATCCTTTTTCTCACTATAGGTTTCCCACCAGTCCTTGACATGGGGGGTAGCTTTGAGGAGTGCAAAAATAATCTTCTCCCGGTCGAAAAAGTCATTAACCGAGAAATATCATTCTAATAGATTCAACCATCTATCTATGGCATCTGCATCTATCTGACCTTCAAATATGGGAATGTCAAAATTTACTTGTACCTTAAAAGGAGTCGCACCTGCAGAGTGGCTGTTGGATGCAGATGCAGCGCTGGTGGGCAGTCGTTGAAGGATCTAGGCAAAGTTATCCATCATCGTGTTCCTTTGTTTTTCGAGGGCCTCCTCAAGCAATATTTTGATAGGATCTCCTACTCCCTCATCTTTGTTTTTGTCCCCCATGGGCGTCCATTAGGGTTTACGAGGCTAATCTTGCAAAGGTTCCACTAGATCAAGCCCTAACTCCTTATACCCTGACTGCATTGGGGACATGCAAAGAAGGATTGAGAAAATTTAGACCGCTCTGATACCACTGATCCGAATTTATGCAGGAACGCAATAGAATACACATACAACCATAAATACAAAGATGCAACAGAATAACACTTCATTTCATTAATAACAAAGAACTGAAATTTTCTTATAGACAGAATCATTAGGGGAATTTTTAGGTCTAAAATGGGCCTCCTAAGGAAATTATAAAATAATAGTGGAAAAAATCAAATAAGATTTGATGACATCATCAAATTTTAGAGGGAAAAATGAAAAAACTACTTTTTCAACTCATATTTTCAACCTATCTCCCAAAGTTTTTACTCAAATTTTGAGCGGGAGTACTCGTTGGATGCGAAATTTAATTCCTCATCCAAGGAGTACCCATGTTCCATACTTTCGATGGGTCCTACTACATGAAAAATGAGAAATACATAAAAAACGTGATTGTAATCACGTTTTTTTATGTATTTCCCATTTTTCATGTAGCATGGTTCATTGAAAGTATGTAACATGGGTACTCTTTGGATGAAGAATTAGATTTTGCATCCAACGAGTACTCCCACTCGAAATTTGAGTAAAAATTATGGGAGATAAGTTGAAAATACGAGTTGAAAAAGTAGTTTTATTATTTTATTATTTTTTAATATTTTTACCCTTTTATTTAAAAAATGATAAATCATCCCCCATGGTTGACATCATCATCTTTAATCTTATTGGTTGCTATAAAGTTTATTTTTGTTGTACATTTTTCCTAGGAGGCCCATTTTAGACCTCAAAATTCCCTTAATGGCAAATAAACTAGCTGGGGCACTGATAGTTATCTTTGAGAAGAGATGTGGCAGCTATAGGCCTCTGAACTGAGTTACAATGAGGCTCAAGGGCCTATTTATTATTTAGAAATAATGGAAAACCCTAAACATCCAAAACCCTAACCCTAGGAGATGAAGCGCCAAAACTATGGGCCCCGTTTGGGTAAATTGGTGTTTCAACTTCCCGGGGACATAACATTGGCATACGATCTCCGTTTGATGTGAACCATACCTCGTTAGAAATATCTATTCGAGGAATACAAATTTCCAGTGAGCAACATCGGTCCATGGACCCATGTTGCTACTTGTTTTCCCAAAAAAACGTCGTTTAGGGCCCCAAAACGACTCTGGAAGTTCAGGACCCGAAAGACTGCTAAAAATAGTAAGTTGTGCCAAAACTAAAAAACTGAAAGAAAAAATGGTGGGGCCCCAAGTGGAATAGGTAGGTGACCACCAATATCCACCTGGATCAGTAATTTATGATTGTGTTTTTAACTCCGAAAAATATTTATAGAAGCGATTCAATATTTAACTTTAGTACATTGTTAGATTGGGGGAATCCAAGATATACATGAATAATGTATAATTTCTACAAATATAGCTTGACATATATACAGATTATATCAGCTCGTGACAATATCAAGTTGATGAAAAAATATGAAACTATTCAAAACTAATCCCTAACTTTAGAAACCCTCAAACGATCTAAGGCATTTGCAGGAAGACATGAACAAAACTTCAGGACTGAATGCAGACCTTTCTCTTTGAAAGATTAGACTGACTCCTAGTTAGACTTCTTGAACCAACGACCTTCCACATTCAGTGCAGGAATCTTGGGATATTCTTGTACCATAACCATTTTTATTTCTAATTAGTGATTATATATTGAAAAAGTCATAATGTAATATAAATGGTGAGTTACATAGAAAAACATCGACCTATTTGAACTTTAATTAAGATAAGCATACATTATCCTTTTACCCAAAGAATCATTAAAAGAAACCAAAAATACTTACATATATGTCTTATTTGGTTTGTAAAACAGAGGCTAAGGTAAGGTAATTTTGGTAAAAATGAAGACAATTATGACAAACAACATTATCCCAACCTCATTCTATTTTATGTCCTCACACAACACTAACCTCTACAAAAAAAAAAGTTAAAACCCCTTCCTTCTCATTTCTGAATTTGGATATTGATTCCTGAACCTTCATCTTTAACCTTCTTCACTTGAGCCTTCCTCATACATTTTTCCAACACCTTAACATGAGTTCTTAGATGGGCCACATGGAATATCCACTTTCTCACCATCCTCTTCAATTCAACCACTGTTATTTACAATTCTCCATTCCTGGTATTTAATGTTTCATTCTGAGTTTCCACATGCCTATTAAAGACCTCAATCTCTTGGATATGGTGTTTCAAATTTCAAATTTTATTTATATTATTCCTAGACACAGAGATCTTCAATTCCTCCTTCACCTTTTCTTCTTCCTGTATATTCATTTCTTCTACCATGGATGTAAGAGGAACACCATCTTTATTCTCTTCTTCTTTCTTTTTCTCCTAAACACCTTCTTGTTCCACCTCTTGTTGATGGGTCACCTTCTGTATTTTAGCCTTCTTCATCCATGCTGCTAGAGGAGCATAATCATCATCCTTCTCCTCCTTGTGCTCTTGACTCATGAAAAGGGTGTCCATTACTGCTACTCCTACCAGAAGAGAGAGATTATCCTGCACATGTGTATTTTCCACGAGAATATCGAGGGCAGGCTATTTAGGAGAGACACATTCTCTCCTAGATTACATAAAGTCCTCAATGACTTTGACCTCAGTTGGAGTCTTAGGTTTCAATGTATTCTTACAAGAATAAGCATGATGAATTTTCAACAACGCTCGTGTTATTGTATGGGGTGGTTATGACACTACAAACTTGACATCAACACCATACTTTACCTTTAGGCCTTTATTTTATTATTTCTTTTTTGTTGAGGCCAAGTAGTCTGAGGTTATTTATCATGCTTACCTCCTTGTTTTTGTTTTCATTTATGATGCTAGATACCCTTATATTCTGTATTTTTCTTACGCTTTCCTCCTTGGTGGATTTTTAAGCTAACAAAATTCACAACATCTTCACTCATGATATGATTCCAAGAATTCTTCCTAGATAGATCCCATATTTTTCAATTCTTTGCTAACCAAAATATTTAATAGTCCATAATGACACAATTTATAACCTACTTGATCATCCAGGGATTTTTGCACACTTTTCTACATCTTATATAGAAATTTTAATAGAAAGTGTGGGAAGTTAGTCAACTTACCAGACTCAAAGGGCATGAGGAGTCAAATATGGTATAGGTTAGTGATGGAGTATCTTCCTTCGCTAGTAAGGAATTTATGTAGAATATACAACATATATTTCCACTTCTCAGCCATCTCACTCCTCTACACTCCTTTCTTCTATTCAATTTCCCAATTATCCTCTTCCAAGGACTTACACCATGCACCTTTCCCTACTTCACATTTCTTGAAACATTTCTCCCCAGTAGAGGGAAACTAAGTGGCCTTCAAAATGAACTGCTCTGTCACTTAAAACTTCAATGAGCCTACAATAATTATTTTTCCATCAAGATTTTGTGCAAAATCTTGGGTAATGATTGAATCGTAGCCATTAAACTTATTCAAAAAGGGAAGAAATTATGCTTCATATAAAATATGTAGACTCATTTCGTGTTACACTATCCCCTCCATCTCTTTGAAAGGGCATGGTTCAATCCTCACTGGCACCATAGTGTTTGTAATATTGTTGCAACCTATAGTCCTCCAACTGTTAAAAACTCAATTTCTTCAAGGATCAACAATCGTGAATTTGCATGATGCCGAAATTATTTTCATAATCCAAAATTTGGAGAGTGCAGGAATAATTATCTTTTAATGATTGCAAAATTCTTGTACCAAACACTCATTCATAATTCATGTGAGTTCATATCCCAAGTCTTGCACTCACGTCATCACTCTTAATCTCCACATCACCCAACAAAGTATTTACTGTCCTAGAATTACAAAATTCAGTTGATAGGAGAATATATTCGATAAGATTTCTAAAATAGGAAAGGCAGTGATAATTAAGAGTGGCGATTAGACCAATTGCGATTTCGAGGGGTTATATGGTAAAGAGTAGTCAGACTACACGTGGAAGAAGGAAAAATCAATTAACGGTGGTGTAAATTTGAATATAATGACAAGTAATTTGAATGAAACGACCTCCATACATGAATTTAGCCCTCATAATGAAATTCTTTGGGGATGTTTGTTACTTATTATGATAAAGCTTTCCTAGATCAAATGTTGATTCCTACACTTTAACCATTCATTTCCCTTTAGACGTAACAATAATGGTCACTTTTAAAAATAAGGAACATGGGTACTTGTTTGATAACAAATCCATCATTTTTACACATGGATACCATAATTTTTAAGAGAGCCGACCTATAACGAAAAGAAGCTTGAAATCAATTCATAATGAATTTTTGTACTTACATAAAATATATATGATAAAAAGTTCGTGCACTTTAACAAGAGGAATTCCTGTACTATTCTAAGTGATATTCCCGCATTACAATAGGAGGATTCTTGCACTATTATGAGTGATATTCCTTCACTACAACAGGATGATTCCTACACTGTTTTGAGTGATATTATTGCACGATAAGAGGAGGATTCATATACTGAACAAAAAAAATTATTGTACCCTGATAAAAAAGAAAGGGTTCCTGCACTGAAATCACTAATCAAGTTGCCTCTAAAAAATTCGGGGTGGATTGTATGTAAACAAATTGCAAAGTTTGAGATTTTTTATCGCCAAGTTTAGATGTCATCACACTTATAGTCCTAGATAGACAAGGCTTCCAAAATTACTGACACCTGAAAAAATATGAGGGAGAAAAAGAAACGGGATAGGGATATTATAAAGAAAGGGAAGTAAAATCACAAGGGACACTTAGAATAAGGTGGATTAATCCATAGAGGGATAAATAAAAAAGGGACAAGGGGAAAAAAATTAGGGGTAAAAGAGGGAAAAAAAGAAATATGGATTATTAGAAATGCAACAAATATGACTTCGCAAAGAGGATTCAACTAATAACTTCAGATTAATTAATGAAAATAATATTTGACTCCTATACCTGAAATACCCAATTAATCAGATGAAAATATGAATTCCATCGGACCAAAATAATATGATGTAACATTTAATTCATGAAGTCCTCGAGAAAAAACAAGTCCATTCGCACAGTGTCACTGTCATATAATTAAATTCAACAGAACATAAGTTTTCACCCACTTGTTGCATATAAACAATATAAAATATAAATTTATCAGTCACGAAGAAAGATCTAATAAATAATCCCCATGAAAATCTTCACTCAAAAGTAATGTGTGCACCACAAAGTAGATCTAAACTTTTAACTCAGGAGTGACTTTAAAAATGAATAGAAACTTTCCAGATCCAAATCTTTACTGTGACTTAAAATAAATGTGATTTTTTATTCAATGTAAAACTTTAAAAATCAAACCAAAGCATAAACACAAGAGTTCAAATCTCAACCTCTATTACTTGTTTCAAAATAAATCGCACAAAGGTTTATCAAATCATACACACCTCTTACAAACAATCTTCACACATAGATAATAATCACACCATTTACTTATCAAACAATATAATAGATAGACGGAGAACGATTTGGGTTGGATGGGCCCTTAGCCAACCAACTCGTTTCCATTTTCAAGGAAAGAGGTTAATCTATGAAAACAAAATTATCATCATAGGAAATAGAAGAAACAAATACATGAACTTGACATTAGCCCTGTTTTACTAAATAACAAAAGTCTCTGCTTAGTACATATCATATAATGACAGATGCATTTCGTAGAGAGGTTGTGGCAATTCAATATTTTCAGAATATAAACACCAAAAGTCATCCCAATGTCGCTAACCTACATTCTAATGTAACTTGACATATATACTGATTACATCGGCTTGAAGCCATATCAAGCTAATAAAAAAAGATGAAATTGTTGGCAACTAATCCCTAACTTTAGAAACCCTCAAACACTCCAAGCCAATTGCAGGAAGACAATAAAAAAACTTCAGGAGTGAATGAACGCCTTTCTCTTTGATAGCTCAAACTGACTCCTAGTCGGAATTCTCGAACCAATGACCTTCCATTCGGTGCACGAATTGAAGTAGGTGCAGGAATATCAGGATCTTCCTGTACAATAACCACTTTATTTTGAACTAGTGAACATATATTTCAAAAGTCATAAGGTAATGTAAATGATGAGTTGCATAGAAAAACACCAATATATTTGACCTTTAATTAAGATAAGCATACATTATCCATTTATCCAAAGAATCATTAGAAGAAAAAAAAAATACTTGCATAGAGGTCTTATTTGGTTTGTAAAATAGAGACTAAGATAGGGTAATTTAGGTAAAAAGTAAGACAAGTATGACAACCAAAAATCCCTGTCAGGAAGAATTTTGGTGAGATAAGGTTATGTGTCAACTTTTACAATCTCAACTAGGCATAAAATAGAGATAATTATCTACTTCCATCCATGGAATAGATAATCCAAATAGTATTCAAGTACAAGGTGTTCTCCCTGCTATATGGTTTTTATGGCTACTATCAAGTGATAGTGGCAGAACCAGACAACTTCAAAACCACTTTTAGGACCAAGTGGGGAACATTTTACTTTAAGTGCATGCCATTCATGCTTATTAATGTTGGTGTTACATTTCAAAGAGAAAAGGAAATTTATTTCTGTGTCTTGACTGGCTCAAGTGTAGTAGTCTATCTCGATGATGTAACTGTATTCTCTAAAATAAGATCAAACCATATGCGTCATCTGAAACAAATATTTGAGTGGTGTTGTAAGTATGGGATTTCTATCAATCCCATGAAAAACATATTTGGTGTGTCAAAAGGCACTCTCTTAGGACACACCATTTTCATGATCGGAATCAAAGTTGATCTAGAACGAGTCAAAGCTATAACTAAGATCTTATTCTCTATAAACAAGAAGACTATGCAATCTTTCATAGGGAAGATTAATTTCCTGTGCAATTTTATCTTTGTCTATGCTTAGATAGTTAAACCATTATAAGAGATGATAAAGAAATATGCAGTCTATAAGTGGGACAAAAAGGAATTTTTTTTTTTATCATATTAAACAAGCTATTGTTGATGAGTCTGCATTGTTTAGTCTTGATTATGACAATTATTTCCTTCTTTACACTTTCACCTCAAATTCATCTATTGTGGTCGTATTGACGTGGAAGGATGTTGAAGGAAACCAACGACCTATTTCTTTCATGAGTGTTCTCTTATAGGGGTTAGAGTTGAGCTACCCCGCCTTTGATAAACAAGCATATGTTGTACATAAGATAGTCAAGCATTTCAGGCCCTACCTCCTCAAAGCTCACAAAATCGTACATGTGCCCCATCTAGCTGTCAAAAGGATTTTCATGTAAAACACAGTTACCAAACAAACGAGAAAATTTTTGATTACCCATTTTTTTGAGGTAACAAAAAAATCGCCCGATTTTGAAAAGTGGTTATTTAGAATACATTTTTTTTTGGAGAATACTTTTGATACATTAAATTTTCTTATGTAACATTTTTTTTAAATTTTAGTGATTTGCATGTTGATTTTGAAAAGTGTTGATGGACCATCAACTAATTTTTTTTAGAAGGCTTATTTTTGACACTTTAATTTTTTTTATTGTATCAAGTATGCACATTTTTTTTTAAATGTTAGTACTTTTCATGCTGATTTTGAAAAGTGTTGATGCAACATCAAACCTTTTTGTTTAGAGGGCTTATTTTTTATGCTTTAATTTTTCTAACGTATTAAGTTTGGATAATTTTTTTAAAATGTTGGTGATTTTCATGTTGGTAAGAAAACATAAAAAAGATAATAAAAAAACATGACAAAAAAAATCAAATTAACTTGTAAAAATAAAAAGTTAAAATTTTTTTTAAAAAAAATGGGGAAAATATTAAAAAAAAACATAATTTAATTAAAAAAAAGCATCAATTTTTTTCAAGTTAAAAAAATAAAATAAAAAAACCCACATAATTAAAAATAATAATAATAATAAAAATAAATTAAATACAATTATATATATATATATATATATATATATATAATCGAAAAAAAGTTATGTCGGGTGGCGGCCCTCAATGGACAGGTCGATTCCTAAAATTGACCTAGGCCGCCCTTGACCATGGTCGCGAGGCATGGTGTCACACTCCCATACCTCAATTCCCCATTGGCAGGTCATGGGACACTGGTTGAATGCCTACTATTTCTTTTCAACATTTTCCAGACTATGCCTCTCTAATTTTCAAGTGTTAATATTCACTTCGTTAAGTTATGTTTTTGCAAAATTAAAACATACAACTCATAAATATGCAATAGAAAAATTTAGAAGTATAACAACAATTTTATAATAAATGTATAAAAATCTACACGTTATTTTTATACAGGCCATGAACCTATTTTTACATAGATAAATATGTTCACGACTCGATCCTAGACAACCTGCCATGCATGCAGGTCGAGAGTCACACAACTCGACCCTGCCGCATGCATCCACTGTAGTTTCCGAAATCGTAACATAACTCAACACCAAAATGTTGAACACACTGCACGCAGTCATGGGTCACTCGCCCGAGTCGACTTGGACCTCTGCCAAACCTTCTTCCAACCGTTACATGCTGCACGCATCCATGACCACAACCCACTGCAGACTCGACTTGACCAAGACTCATCTGCTGTTGCTGTTCTATTTGAACCACCCAACTTGCAGGCTCATCCGCAACCCGATACACTATCGAACCACAAACCCATTCGATGGTTCAAATTTGTTGTCCATTGGATGACCCGAATTGCTTTTGCTGCCTTCCAAACACACCACTCATCGTTATATTTATACACGACTAAAGTCCGATATCAAATGCTGTGTTGGGGGCTCTCGGTGGACTCGAGTTGACACAACACTCGCCCTCTGCTACGTGAACGCGCATCATAACATCGGCTTAATGCTTGGCTAGAAAGCGATGTTAACTCCACTGTTATGTTTTTTCACTTGGTCACTGTCGTTACAATGTGACGATAGTTCTGCCAACACCTCGAAACGTCGCTTGGTCATCATCCTTGTCTCTGTTCGTCCGCCAAATGCTATAACGTCGTGCCTCTTTGGGTATGGTGCGACGATATGCCCATAACATCGCAAGGTGCCCGAGTTTTCTCGAAGTGCTTATGGGCACACCCGTCACCATGGCGTGTGCCCATCCAACCATTTTCTCATGTGCGCTCATGTGGCGCGCTCAACTCACCCGAGTCGTGGGATGATGATTTGTGGGCCTAACATACTCTCCCACATTGATTCATTTCTGTCCCTGGAAATCCGCTAAACCTCATCATTTTCTCATCAAACTCCATAATCTTCTTTTTCCAATTCCACAGTGAATCCTCTGATTCCCAACTCGTTTCCTCCAGTGCACCTCTCCACTGAATGAGAAACTCCCTTCGAGCATTACTCCTGAGACCTGTCGTCTTAATATCAAGGATCTTCTCCAAAATCAAACTCGTTATGTATACTATCATAGCTAGAACTCTCGGTGGAAATGCTCACTGAGGATGATCCTCATCAAGTCTTCATTTCTTCAGTTGACTCATGGAAAACATGATGTCTGGAACACATATGGTTCGGAAGCTCCAACTCATATGCAATTTCACCAACCCACTTCTTTATTTGGAATGACCCCTCATTTTGTCTCGTGAAATACCTAGTAGTCCCCTTAGGTGTCTGAAACTAATCTCCACTAATCCTTAGTAAAAACATATCTCCAACATCGAAGTGTGCATCCCTCCTATCCTTGTCTTCCCATTTCTTCATTCTCCCTACAGTTTCATGCAAGTGAATCCGTGCTAACTCCAAGGCCTTCTCCCATGCTATCAAGAACCGCTTGGCATGCGGGGTCCTAAAAAATCCTCTCGATAGCACTGTGTGTGGCGCAACTAGCATCTATCCATTGACCAAATCAAATGGACTATAACCTATTGTGGAACTCTTCTACATGTTGTAGCTAAACTGAGCCACATCTAAGAGTTTGGGGAAATTCTTCTAATTAGCCGTGACAAAATGTCTCAAGTATTCCTCCATCACTACATTAGTAAGCTCGGTTTTCCCATATGTCTGCGAATGGTAACTCAAAATCTATAGCAATTTTATCCCAACTAGCTTGAACAAGGCGTTCCAAAACTTTGATGTAAAGCATGGATCCCTATCAGATATGATACTCAAAGGTACCCCCCAATACTTCACAATGTGTTTGAAGAAAAGCTTAGCTGTCCTCTCTGCTCCACATGGTATTTTCATCAGAATGAAGGTAGCATACTTGGAAAAATGGTTGACAAAAACCATAATCCCACTATACCCTTGCACCATTGGTAACTGAGAAATGAAGTCCATTGAGAAACTCATCCATGGTCTCTCTGGAATTGGTAAGGGTTGCAACAATACTCCCTGTCTCTGAGAATCTGGTTTGTCCTGTTGACAAATGATGCATGTGTGTACATACTCCTCCACATCTTGCCTAATCTTTTCCTAGAAGTACCCGCTCACCAATAATGCCATAGAACGACACTACCCTAGGTGGCCAGCCCAACATGAGTCATGGAAATCCTTCGAAAGGTGCCTCCTAAGTCCTGATGACTTTGGAATGTAAAGTCGGTTCCCATAGAACAAGAATCCATCCTGTAAGTAAAAATTACGTGTCTTCCCTTCCTTCACCAGCTTTAGAGTCATCTTCGCTTGTGAATCTGTTTCCATGCTAGCTCGAAGTATATTACGCATCTACTTGGTCATATTAACCCTGCTCCTTGTCCTTTCAGATCGGTCTTCCCCATCTAGAGCTACTAGCTGTCCATTTTTGCTAAGGGCATCTACAACAAAATTGATTTTACCCGACCTATACTCAAGGGTCATGTCAAAATCTGCCAAGAAGTCCTGCCAACGAACTTGCTTTACTGACAACTTCGATGGTGATGAAAAATAAATCGTTGCAATGTTTTCAGTATTGAAAAAAAAAGGTTTCCCAACCAAGAAATATCTCCAGACATGTAGACAATGAATGATGGTAGTCATTTCCCTCTCATGGACCATATATATGCTCTCTCTATCCTGCAACTTCTGACTTTCATAAGCCACTGGATACCCATATTGCAATAGAACCCCTCCAATTGCAAAATCTGGTGCATTAGTGTGGACCTCAAATGGTCTCTCGAAGTCAGGTAGCCTCAATATTGGTACTGTCACCATCCTTCTCTTCGGCTCTCCAAAAGCTTCACGACACTTCTCTGTCCAATTCCATTGCTTCCCCTTCTTCAAAAGGTCTGTCACTGGTGTAGTTATCTTGGAATACCCTTCTACAAAATTTTGTTGCTAGTTGGCCATCCCCAAGAAAACTCTCATATCATGGACATTCTTTAGTTCCACCCAATCCTCTATTGCCTTGATTCTGCTCGGCTCCATCCATGTGTAACCCTGTCCAACAATGTGTCCAAGGAACAAAATCTCGGTCTGGGAAAACATGCATTTTGACTTCTTCAAGTACAACTGATGTTTCTTCAGTGCCTCAAATAGAAACGCTAAATGCTTCTTATGATCCTCCATGTTATCACTGAAAATGATGATTTCATCCAAGTACACAACAACAAATGTGTCAAGGTATGGACGAAGTACATCATTCATCAATGTGCAGAACGTGGCTGGAGCATTGCACAACTAGAATCACATGAATAGGAATTCAAAGCTTCCATATCTCATCACAATCACGGTCTTCCTCTTTTCTCCCTCAACTATCCGCACCTGATAATACCCCTGTCTCAATTCCAACTTGGAAAACACTCGGGATTTCACAAGTTTGTCGAAACAATTCGCTGCTAATGGAAAATGATACTCGTTCCTTATTGTTTGCTTGTTCAATTCACGATAATCACAACACATCCTAAATTCATTCGTATCATTCTTCTTTTGGAAAAATACTAGAGCACCATATGGGGACCTTGAAGGTAGAATGAAACCTACTTCAGACAAGTCCTTCACCTCCTTCTTCAACTCTTCCAATTCCAGCCCTGATAGTCGATAGGGAGCTTTGGCTGGAGGTTGCTTCCTCAGCTCTAACTCAATAGAGTGGTCCACTACATGTCTAGGTGGTAGTACTTTCGAAAGATCATCAGTCATAAGATCCCCATATTGCTTTAGTACATTGGTAATCTCATCGAGAATAGGCGTCCCCATCCCATAAGCATCAAGTCCATGAAAATTTGTTGCAAATATCTCGATCTCTGGGCCCTTCATAGCTTTACTCATACTTAGTGCAAAAACATGTTGCACAGTCACTTTCCTATGCTATTCATGGGTAGGTAAAGTCCACCATCATGATTTATTATCAATTGATATCTTTTCGTCAGAAGGCATAGCAACTGCCTTGTTAACCTTCGAAAATTCCTGCCCTAATATCATGTCAAAGTCGCTCATCTCCATCACAGTGAAGTCCAAACAACCCTACCAATCACCAATATGAACCAAAACTTCATTTTCCAACCCCGAAAATTTAGTACTAGAGTTCACTACCTTCACTTCCACTTCAGTGGGAAGAATTTGCAGCCCAACTTCCCTCGCTACATCTATCTTCATAAAATTATGTGTGGTCCCTGTGTCCATCAATGCTTGCACTTTCTTGCCTAGAATGTCTAAGTCAAGAAATCCTAGCTATGCAACCAAGTTTTATAAGAAACTTCGAACTCCATACATACCTTGTCATTGCATATTTTTACGCTGGCACTGATACCATCTACCATGCCCCCATACCTCGGTTCCTCGTTGGCAGGCCGTGCAGCACCGACTGAACGCCTACTATTTATTTTCAACATTTTCTGGACTACGACTATCTAATTTTCAAGTGTTAATATTCACTTCATTAAGTTATGTTTTTGTGGAATTAAAACATAAAACAACTCTTAAATATGAAATAGACCAATTTAGAAGTATAACAACAATTTTATAATTAATGTATAAAAATTTGCACGCTGTTTTTATACAGGCCATGAACTCATTTTTACATAGACAAAAATGTTCACGACTCGACCCTAGACATCCTGGCGTGCAAACGGGTCAGGAGTCACAAGACTTGACCCTGCTGCACGCATCCGCTGCACTTGTTGAAGTCGCAACATGACTCAACACCAAAATGTTGAACGCGTTGCACAAAATCACGTGTTTCTCACCCGAGTCGACCCAGACCTCTGCCAAACCTTCTGCCAACAGTTACGTGTTGCAAGCATCCATGACCGCAACCCACTGTACACTTGACACCTTTGATATTCTGTTTGAAGCACCGGACTTGTGGGCTCATCCGCCACGCGATATCCTACCGAACCGCAAACCCATTTGATAGTTGAACTTCGTTGTCCGTTGGATGACCCGAATTTCTTCTGATGCCTTCCAAATTCTCCACCCATCGTTATATTTATGCATGACTCGACTCCAATATCGTGTGGCATGTTGGGGGCTCTCGGTGGAACCAAGCCAACCCAACACTCATCCTCTGCTATGTGAATGCACATCATAACGTCGGCTTAATGCTTGGCTATAAAGCAACATTAACTCCGTTGTTTCGTTTTGTCGCTTAGTCACCGCTGCTATAATGCCAACATCTCGAAACATCTCTCGGTCATCGTCCTCATCTTCATTCGTCCGCCAAACACTATAATGTCACGCCTCTTTGGTTATGGTGTGACGATATGCTCATGTGTACCCATGTAGGGCACCCAACTCACCCGAGTCATGGGACACCGACTCATGGGCTTGACAACTAGGGACTCAGTGGGGAGATGCTATGTAGTGTCGCACCGCCCAGACCCTACGGCCCTGGGTGGCGATGGCCAAGCTCGACCTTCATCGCCCGGGCCGCGGGGCATCAGATATGGGTGGGGTTGGGACTGTGTTTTATAATACCTTTAAGATATATATATATATATATATATATATATATATATATATATATATATATATATATATATATATATATATATATATATATATAACCCATACTTTTTTTATATTTTAAAAATATTTTATTTCATTATAGAAAAATATAGAAAAGAATATTTTATTTTATTTTAAGAGAAATAAATATAAATTCAATAATAAATATGAAAAGAATAACACATCTTCTTTATACATATTTATACAGAGATAATTATTTTATATTTTGATTTTATATTTATATTTCAATAAAAATATATTGAGATTATAAATTTAAATGTCTTATTTAACATAAAAATAACCAACACTATTAAATTTATTTAGTCAAATTTTAAAAATACCGAAACATCAAACAATTATACTAATTACACTTACTAGATTAAAATCAAATATCTCTACTTCGATGTAGTTCCAAAACAGGGTGCCTTCAAACTGAAGTCAATCATACACGTGACACAAAGTATAAAGATCAAATCATATTGGATCTTCTTTATCGTGCCTTGTGGTATTTTGTCAATAATTATTTTCGCGAAACTACTTTTCAGTGGTGACAAAAATTGAACCATTCAATTTATTTGTAATTGGATTAGTTGATCTGGTATTTTTCTCAAAGCAGTAACATCCTTTTCCACGAAACTTCTTTTCTATCTGTAATATATATATATGTTTTTTAAATTTAAATTTAATTTAAATTTATAAAATTATTTATTTGTAATTGGACTAGTTGATCTTGTATTTTTCTCAAAGCAGTAACGTCCTTTTCCACGAAACTTCTTTTCTATCTGTAATTAATATATATATATATATATATATATATATATATATATATATATATATGTTTTTTTAGAATTTAAATTTATAAAATTATTTATTTGTAATTGGACTAGTTGATCTGTATTTTTCTCAAAGCAGTAACATCCTTTTCCACGAAACTTCTTTTCTATATATATATATTTGTTTTTTAAAATGTAAATTAATTAATTTATTTGAAGTTTAGTTTCCTGTATATTATTAATTTAGATTTCAAAAATCATTTCAAGAAAAATCCTAACGAATTTTAATGACATCATTTTACACGTGTATAAATCATAACTAGTCTTACTCTAATGGGAAAAAATTTAAAAATATTTTATTATTTGACTTTTTAATTTATATTTATATAGTATATTTATTAATTTTAGTTTAGAAGTACAATAGATTTTTCTAATTTATGAAATGTAAATAATTAATTTAAAGTTTAGTTTCTTTTATATTATTAATTTAAATTTCAAAAACCATTTCAATAAAAATCCCAAACAATTTTAATGACATCATCTTACATGTGGGTAAATCATAACTAATCTTAGTCTAAATGGAAAACAAATTAAAAATTAATTTACTATTTGACTTTTTAATTTATATTTATATAGTATATTTATTAATTTTAGTTTGGAATTACAATATTTTTTAAGATCATGATAAAAATATATTAATAAGAAATTTAAATTTGAAAAAAATAAATAATTACTATTTATAATAAAATATTTATAAGATGACGATAATGATGATGATGATGATTACCATCCTTTAAGATCAATGTGGTCTATCAGAATTTACGAAAGGAGAAAGAATCTAAGTATTATTCTTCATAATCTTGTTTCTATGGTCAAAGAGAAGGGAAATAAGTGCTCCAAGATTACTATAGGTGGGTTGGCTTAATAGGTCAAGAAGACTGGAAGTGTGGCAGATGGTAGGGAATTGAGAGCGAATGTGAGTAAGAGTAAGGTGATACAAAAGGAAGTGATTTTCATCTTCCATCTGCTTAGAATCGCAAATCTAACAGATTCTATCGTTCCAAGGGGACTTGGGAATAGACCATCGCCTAGTCTCACTCCAAAGCTCATGGGAATTAGTTCTTATCTTAGCGATGTTTATTTTTTCTTATTGTTGGACAACGCAAAGAGATCATTCTAATTATCAAGGGTGGGGTTGATCACTTCCTTGTAGTATGTTAGCTTCCTTTTACCCTCCAGCTCCTAATCCTCCCACAACTTGTCCTGAAACTTGGAAGAAATAGTATTTTTGATATTATCTTTGCTTCCCATACTAAGCTCCTCCTTAATTCCCCAATGGTTGAGCCAGGTCTGGGCATCCTTATGCCACCCACACTTGGGACAAAGGTGAGGTTTTTTACTACATTTAGAAGCAATTTTAGGGAGCCTTTTTGCTCCCATGTTGTCAAGCTTCTTCTTATACATTAGATATCTAAACATAGTTATACTTTAGATGGGGAAAAACCAAATTCAATCAAGAGGATAGGATAGGGAGTATTTCCCTTAATCTTAAGGTTGTAGGTTATGAATTGCCTTTGAATCATCTCAATCTTCCTCCATGACTCTCTGGATATACTGCAACCCCAAAATTCACATCCGTATAGGATAATAGGGGTGGCAAGGGTCTTAAAGAGGAACCTCTTTTTACTCTAAATGTAAAGATCAACCGACTTACAATTGTTTTCAAGTTCATAATAAGATTTTCAGCCCCCAATAATCGTTTTCTCAATGCTATAATTCCAGTTGAGATGATGAGGGAAGTCAATGCCCAAATACTTATAAGAAGAAACCTACTCTCAGCACTGGTTATTATACATGAAACTATCATGTGTGATTTTTTTGGATTTAATGATCATGACTTTAGTCTTATCGGTATTAACTGTCATACCCATCGTGGAGCAGTAGTTATGAAGATTCTGGAGCTGCTTATTAAGGTCATCATGGCTTTTTGCAAGAAGAATGATATCATCGGCATAGAGGAGAAGAGCAATGAGAACACCAACAAGCTTGGTGCCCTTGCACCCCACAGATTCCAGACACTCCTCTAGCTTATCGATGTATATGAAAAAAAGGGTAGGGGATAGGGGACACCCTTGCTCAACTCCAATATTGCATTTAATGTCTTTAGACCACCCGTCATTGGTCTTAAGCTTGGTAGTGATGGTCTCGTAGAGATGGATCGCAACAATTCTCAGCTCAAGAGGGACCTTTATCTCTTTAAGTCTCTCCCAAAGTTTATATCGAGGAATAATGTCGAAAGATTTTCTAAAGTCCACAAATCAATAGAAGAGATCAACTTTACTATTGCGACATTCGTTTGCAATAATTATAAGAGTGACCAGATTGTCAATAGTCGAGTGACGTCTCCTAAAACCAGCTTGTCCTTTAGCTCTTTTCCCCTGGCTTTCAAGCCAAAGGCTAAGCTTCTTCTCCAAGATGAGGCCATAGATCTTGGTCAGGATTTGGTTAACCATAATGGTCATGTAGTTAGATGGAACACTCTTGTTCCTATTTTTAAAAATAGGTACAATAAGGCTTTGCATCCAAAGCCGGGGAAGCCATCTGTTACAACCAAATTTGGAAGCTTGTGGAGATAAGGAATGAGTATAGATCTTCCCATTTTAAGGATCTTAGGTTGGTATCCTTCAATATCTTTAGCTTTCCCATTAGCAAGCCTATTAATACCAAACTCAATGTCATCAAGAGAGAATACATCCTCCTTAATTCAAGTGATTAAGGTGGTGCCCATAGTGTCGGGAGAGTCATACAACTGCTTAAGATAGTTGTCCCTGTTTTCTAAGGGGATAGAATGGTTATTTTTGGTTTTACAAACAAGAACATTGCGCCAAAATATTTTGGGCACAACTTTAGAAAGGTGAAGAAGATAATCTTGTCCATTATTGATATATGATATTTTCCTCTTCTTGATGATATTTTTGTATATATTCATATTCTGCAGCTTAATGTTTTCATTAGCAATGTCTTTGATCGCTTTCCTAGCAATTTTGCAATCTTTGTCATATCATGGATTGGAATTTCTATTAGACTGCTTGAATGAAATCTCATTAGAAAACTTACTAATGTTGGAAAGGATAGTAGTGAAATGATAGTAAATTTGATCAATGTTATTATTATAATTCATGAGGCCTAAATCCCTCTCTAAATCCCTTAAGAAGAGCTATGTTTTACTTATATCGAAGCGAATGTGTCTTTTTATTTCATTGGTTTCCTGCATGTGGTTGGTATGCATAGAAAGATTGAGGGATAGAGATAGAGGTCCGTGGTCAGAGTCAGGCTCGAATCCATTAAGAATCTCAAAGTTTGCAATATGGTTGAGGACAGGAATGTCAGAAATTGCGTGTCCATGACACTGCTATCCAACGCATGGAAACATGTCATCTGACCGGGGAGGGGCCAATTGTTAATACCATTAAAAACAATTAGGTCCTGGTAACTGAAAAGTTTGAGGATCTTAGTTTCGAATAAGTTCTCGATAATTTTTTCGGATTTTCTCTTGAATTTATTAGCTAAGTTACTATCTTCATCAAGCCACAAGGGGTCAAGATTAGAGTTGTTGCTTAATGTAATAGCTTGGTCAGTAGTAGTTCTAGCATTAAAGTCTCCCAGTAAAAGGATATTACGATTATTTCTCAGGTTGGAGATGTCTTTTTCTAAAGAATTGAAAGGACAATTCTTATCTAGGTTGTTCTTCTTATAAGATGTAGAGTTGGTAGGAGTGAAATAATAGATTGCAAGAAAGATCCTATTGGTGGTAGAATAAAAGACTTCGACCCAAATGTATTGATTGAATGGATTGACTTTATGAAGTTAGATGTGAGAAGAAAAAGTGTTTCTTATATAGGAGGCTATACCACCAAAACCCCTTTGAGAGGATTTCTTATTCCAACTAGACCAAAGAGTGAAACCATCGAGGTGGGGGCCCCTAGATTCATCATGCTCCCATGTTTCAACTAAGAGAATAAGGTCAATATCACTCGGTATCCAACTTAACATAGGACCTTTACACCATGGAAAGCCACGACAATTCCAGAAGAAGATCCAGAGTGATGAAAATTCCTATTTATCACATGTTCTTGAGACTCTATCACTAATAATAGCTTTCATATTCCTAATGATTGCCCATTTTCCGACCTTTCTTGCATCCTTGACCTTTTGGACTTCTTTCCTAAGTTCAACTTGGTCTTCTGGAATGAGATATTCATTTGTAAAGATCCTTGTTCCTTTTAGGCTTGGGAATCTCCTAAATATATCAATTTTATGTTCATGACAACTAACATTGACACAGATGAGTCTGTGTTTATGCTCAAGTATATTTCTGACCCTTATTGCTTCTGTAAGATAGGTTGTTTCAATTTGGGATTTTGTTTTTAATTCTTCTCTAACCATTTCTAATGTGTTTTCATTGTTTTGTTCTTATATACCCGCCATTATAATATTTAAGGCTCGTTTGTGGCGCTCATGGTCGAGAGCAATTGATTGATTAATTTCCTCTTTGATGGGTTTAGTATCTAAGTTATTTTCTGTGTTATTTAGGGCTGAGTTATTATGTAGTTGTTCTTTTAGATTTTCAATCTCGCTTTTCAAGGTGTCATTCTCTTTGACCATTGTGTGTTTACTATGTTCTATTTCTTGAATTTTACCTTTCATTTCTTGAAGTTCAATTTCAAGCGTGGTTATTTTATTTTCTAATGATTTGTGGTTGTTATCAAGCATTGTTGTTAGTTCTAGTTTAAAATGATTTTCTGTTTATTCTCTTCGTCTTTCTAAAGACTCCATGTACTCATAGACACTATCTATTGTAATTTTACTTGGTCTACCTTTGCTAGAGGGGGATTAAAAATATGAGAGGAAGTATTCATAGTGTAATAAAACAAAACTTAACACGAGGAGGGTAAGTTATAACATGTGCACCTGTAAAGGAGAACCAATGTAACTCATAGACACTATCTATTGTAATTTTACTTGGTTTGCCTTTGCTAGAGGAGGCTTAAAAATATGAAGAGAAGTATTTATAGTGTAATAAAAAAAACTTAACACGAGGAGGGTAAGTTATAACATGTGCACCTGTAAAGAAAAACCAATGTAAGGTGGTCACCGCGCTTTGGTCAGCAGGAACCCTTAGACAAAGGCACAAATATAAATTTTTGTCCTCTGAGATCAACGAGAAAGTTTGTCTAGATTAACCCTTGTGATGAGTCGTGGGTACGCACCTCAGAGGTTATATCGTTGGAAAATAGAGAGCTGTCAGAGTTAGGGCTTGCCTCTTTGAGCCCACGCCAAATATTATATGAACGATCCCAGCAAGCCACTCTTAAGCACACTTTGCTTGCTCAGGAAAATGACCTGCTGCCTTGGACGCTGATTCGCTGGCTCACGATAATCAGTCTAGCTCCTCCTACTCTAGAATGATCCGATCAAACTCCGTTGCCTCAAAACTGAAGCTACCAACTATTGTTGCCTTGGTCTCGGGATTCCTGTCACACGTGGCTCGGAAAAGTAGCTTGCCCTAGACAAATGCCCTAGAAAGGACCCGTTGTCTCAAATTTGGCCTTAAAATGGTATGATGTCGCAGACAAATAGCAGAAGAGCGAGAAAGAACCTTTGCTTCCTGTCGCATGTGGCCCAAAAATGTATATTGCCCCAAAAATAGTTCCAAATTTTGTCCCCTTAGCTATCAACAATTAGATCCGCAACAATAGCTACCCCACTTTTCAGGTCACCCAATTCAGTAGTAGAGTCATATGCCAATGTCATTTCTGAGTAGAAAGTATATTTATTATATCATATTGGAAAATGGCCTATACTAAATAAGATATTTAGTATATCAATTATATCAAATATCTTTAGATATTTAGTATATCTTTTCCATAGTTTGAGGTGCGTGAGCACTTAGACCTAAGGTGATCTTGGTCAGGCTATTGGAAGAGTCGCCAAATATTTTGAGACATAGCCTTAGTATGACTGGCCATTATAACTCTCTCTATACCTTGGTTGGTTTTTTGGCCCCCTAAAAGTGTCATTAGTGACATTTATGACACTACCCTAGTACCCTAATCTAAAATCATCACAATTCCTAGTTACTACTTGAGTAGAAAGATGTTAGGTCTTTTTAGGAATTTTTCTCATACACAAAACTTCACAAAACCTTTTTTGTTGATTGTTTCACACATTATAATTAAAGGGAAAATTAACAATTTATTTTTCACTTTGTATTATGTATGTGATTCATTTGGTTTTTCTAAAGAAAATGTACATGTTTAGGTGTTCTTACAGATGCAAAAATCTTAGGTGTTGTTGAGTTCTTTCCTTTCTTGCCAGCTGATTTCTTTCTTAGAACATAATATTTTTCATTAGTTACATGTTTCATAGGGATTATATCATATTATGGTGCCTCATAAATACAATTCACATCATCATGAAAATTAGTGCAGAAACATATTGCACAGTCACTTTCCTATGCTGTTCATGGGTAGGTAAAGTCCACCATCATGAGTTCTTCTTAATCGATATATTTTCGTCAGAAGGCATAGCAACTGCCTTGTGAACCTTCAAAAATGCCTGCCCCAATATCATGTCAAAGTCACTCATATCCATTACAGTGAAGTCCAGAAAACCCTTCCAATCACCAATACGAACTAACACTTCGTTTTCCAACCCCGACACTTTAGTTCTGGAGTTCACTACCTTCACTTCCACTTTAGTGGGAAGAATTTGCAGACCAAATTCCATTTCTACATCTGTCTTCATAAAATTATATGTGGCCCCAGTGTCCACCAAAGCTTGCACTTTCTTGCCTAGAATGTCTAAGTCAAGAAACCCCAAGCTATGCAACCAAGTTTTATAAGAAAATTCGAACTCCATACATACCTGGTCATTGCATATTTTTCAGCTGGCTCTTATACCATCTTCCATGCCCCCATACCTTGGTTCCTTGTTAGCAGGCCGTGCAGCACCAAATGAACGCCTACTATTTATTTTCGACATTTTCTGGACTACGTCTCTCTAATTTTCAAGTGTTAATATTCACTTCATTAAGTTATGTTTTTGTGGAATTAAAACATAAAACAACTCTTAAATATGCAATAGACCAATTTAGAAGTATAACAACATTTTTATAATCAATGTATAAAAATCTGCACGTTGTTTTTATACAGGCCATTAACCCGTTTTTACATAGAAAAATACGTTCACGACTTGACCCTGCTGCACGCATCCGATGCACTTGCCAAAGTCGCAACTCGACTCAACACTGAAATGTTGAACGCGCTGCACACAGTAATGCATTACTCACTCGAGTTGACCCAGACCTTTGCCAAACCTTCTGCCAACAGTTACGTGTTGCATGCATTTATGACCGCAACCCACTGCAAACCCGACAGCTTTGATATTCTATTTGAAGCGCCTGACTTGTGGGCTCATCTGCAACGCGATATGCTATGGAACTGCAAACCCGTTCGATGATTGAACTTTTTTATTCGTTGGATGTCCCGAATTGCTTCTAATGCCTTTCAAATGCTCCACCTATCGTTATATTTATACATGACTCGCCTCCAATATCGTGTGGCGTGTTGGGGGCTCTCGATGGACTCGAGCCGACCCAACACTCATCGTCTACTACGTGAATGCACATAATAACATCGGCTCAATGTTAGGCTATAAAGAAACATTAACTCCGTTGTTTTGTTTTGTCGCTCAGTCATCGCTGCTACAATGCGACAATATTTCTGCCAACATCTCAAAATGTCTCTCGGTCACCGTCCTCGTATTTGTTTGTCTGCCAAACACTATAATGTCACGCCTCTTCGGTTTTGGTGTGAAGATATGCCCATAACGTTGTAAGGTGCCCAAGTTCACTCGAAACGCTTACGGGTGCACCCGTCGTCGTGGTGCGTGCCCATCGAACCATTTTCTCATGTGCGCCTATGTAGGGCACCCGACTCACCTGAGTCATGGGACACCGACTCATGGGCCTGATAGCTAGGGACTCAGTGGCGAGACGCTATGCAGTGTCATGCCTCTCAGGCCCTGCAGCCCTAGGTGGTGATGGTCGAGCTCGACCTTCATCGCCCAGAGCACATGGCATCAAATATGGGTGGGGTTGGGACTGTGCATCCCCACTCTGCCCAGTCCTGAGGCCTCGCGACCATGACTGAAGGCTTTCTAAGTCAATTCTCGGAATCAATCTAGCCGTCGAGGGCCACCACTCGACACCTAGGGTGATTAAGGGAATTAACCTAGGTCGCACGGAGTAATTTTTTTTTTTTTTTTTTTTAAATTTTTAAATTTTATTTTTCAACTTATTTTTAAATTTTAATTTTTAATTTTGTTCTTTGTGTTTTGATTTTTTTTTTAAATTATGCAGTTTTATTTTATTTTATTTTTTTAACTTCAAAAAAAATTGTTTTTGATGTTTTTTTGGTTACTTTTTATTTATTTTTTGTTAAATTATGTGTTTTTTTTTAATATTTTCCTTTTTTTGGGGTTTGTTTAAATTTTTAATTTTTACAAGTTAATTTTGTTTATTTTTACATTTTTATGGTTTTTTTATTTATCTTTTTTTATATATTTAACTTTTTTTTCATGTTTTAAAAATAAATAAATTATATTTTATATTTTATTACTATTTTTTAAAAAAAATTGTATGTTTTTTTTCAATGTTTGAATTTCTTTTCTTTCGTATTTTTAAATTTTATTTATTTTATATGTTTATTATTGTGGGTTTTTTTTATATATATATATATATATATATATATATATATATATATATATATATATATATATATATATATTCTGCAGATTCTGTGTTGTTGCTCGACTAGCAACCCAATTCCATTATGTGCAATTTGATAGTTGATTTTAAATTGTTCGTTATAATGAATCAAGTCTTCTGCCACAATGTGTAAATTTCATAGTTGGTCTTTAAGTTTTCATTACAATGGGTCGAGTTCACATACACTGCGTGTCAATTTGATAGTTGATTTTTAAATTTTTGTTGCAATTTGTCAAGTTGTCTTAGGTTTTTTTTTTTTTTTTGTAAGCTTGGTAGAACTACATCTTCATCATGCCCAATAGATCATTGCGATTGCGGCGAGGAATTGAACCTGTGACTTCACATCAAGAAGTGCCTTAATAGAGCACACAATCACTGTCTATCCAAGACCCTGTGGATGTCTTAGTCTAAGATTTTAAAATCCCTATACATTTAGCATTTAAGAAATAAATTACCCTTGGTATATTGGCACTTTCATTCAAGTCTTCATTTTTAAAGTTTTTTAGTAATAATTTTTTTCCATAATGTCATGGTCGAAATATTTCGAAAACTTAAGGTTTTTTTTGTCGCCATAATCTTTGGTCTAAATTTCATGGTTAAAAAATTGTCAAGATTTTAATGTTTTTCTAAGTCACGATATATTATGTTATGGTTGAAAATAGTTATAAATATATTAAATTCTTTAGCAGCATGACTAAAAATTGTTGGAATTTTAAGGTTTTTCAAAGATGTGATATTTATATTTAATGTCATGCCTAAAAATCATTTGAATCTTAAGGCTTCGCAAATACGTGATATCTTATCTTTAATGTCATGCTTGAAAATCGTTGGAACTTTAAAGTTTTTTGAAGTCATGATATTTTATCTTTAATGTTATTATTAAAAAATGTTGAAAATTTACCCTGAAAATAAAAAATACGTTATTCTAGTTTCAACACTTTTTCATTTTCAGGGTGTCTTTTGCACAAAAAAATTTGGCTTTTACAACAATTTTTTAAAAATGTTAAAAATTTACCTCGTAAAAAAAAATACATTATTCCAGCATCAACACTTTTTTTTCAGGGTCTTTTTGGCACCAAAAAAAATTGGTTTGTACTGCAATTTTAAAAAAAATGTTGAAAATTTACCCCGAAAAAAATGTTATTCCCGTATCAACACTTTTCATTTTGATCCAGTTTTTTGACGTTTTTTTGAGGTTTTTTGGCTAGGGTTCTCATTTTGAGGTAACAGTTTTCATTTGATCGGCAACTTTGTTGTAATAGGAGTTAGGTGAGAAGAGGGGAAATTGGATGACCTATTTGCAAAAATATGATTTAGAGTTTAAGCCAATTCATACTATTAAGGGTCATGGCCTCTGTTAACTTACAACTGAAGCAAGAGACGCTGCAAAGGAAGATATTCTAGGATGAGAGTGGGAAATAGAGATGTATAATGTTGAATAAGTTCCCCAGACAAGCTCGACAATGCCATGGTATTAATACATATGACAAATCTTAGAGCACGAGACCTTTCCCACACATTTATCGAACAAACAAAAGAGGGAAATCTGGCTTAAATCTCTATCTTATCAGCTCATTCATCGAGTGCCTTTTAGAAAGTATCATAATGGTGTTTTTACTTTAATTTAGCTACTTGTTTATAACTCTAGGTGAATGAAATTATTGGTGTTTTATAATACTTTTAATATATATATATATATATATAACCCGTACTGCTTTTATATTTTAAAAATACTTTATTTTATTATACAAAAATATAAAAAATAATATTTTATTTTCATTTTAAGAGAAATAAATGTAAACTCAATAATAAGTATAAAAGAAATAACACATTTTCTTTATACATATTTATACCGACATAATTAAATTTTATATTTTGATTTTATATTTATATTTCAATAAAAATATATTGAGATTATAAATTTAAATGTCTTATTTAACATAAGAATAATAAATACTATTAAATTTATTTAGTCAAATTTTAAAAATACCAAAACATCGAACAGTTATACTAATTACACTCACTAGATTAAAATAAAATATCTCTACTTCGATGTAGTTCCAAAACAGGGTGCCTTCAAACTGAAGTAAAGTCAATCATAAACGTGACACAAACATATAAAGATCAAATCATATTCGATCTAATTTATCGTGCCTGGTGGTATTTTGTCAATAACTATTTTGTCAATAATTATTTTCGCGAAACTACTTTTCAGTGGTGACAAAAATTGAACCATTCAATTTATTTGTAATTGGACTAGTTGATCTGGTATTTTTCTCAAAGCAGTAACATCCTTTTCCACGAAACTTCTTTTCTATCTGTAATATATATATATATATATATATATATATATATATATATATATTTTATTAAAATTAAAATTTATAAAATGTAAATTAATTAATTTATTTGAAAGTTTAGTTTCTTATTATTAATTTAAATTTCAAAAATCATTTCAGGAAAAATCCCAACTAATTTTAATGACATCATCCTACACGTGTATAAATCATAATTAATCTTAGTCTAATGGAAAAAAAATTATTATTTTTTATTATTTGACTTTTTAATTTATATTCTGAAAAAATCTTTCGGTAATAATCACATTATCATGAATAAAGTCGACGCGTTTCGAACCAACCAGTGTGGTTCATTATCAGGACTAGGTGAGAGATCAGATCAGTCGTTAAGTTTAAATAGATGTAGGAGATGCAAAGAAAACAAATATAACAGCTATTTTGACTAAGAAATCCACAACGGCTAGTTTTAATTTATATTTATATAGTATATTTATTAATTTTAGTTTAGAAGCACAATAGATTTTTCAAATATGAAGTGTAAATTAATTAATTTAAAGTTTAGTTTCCTTTATATTATTAATTTAAATTTAAAAAATCATTTCAATAAAAATCTCAATCAATTTTAATGACATCATTTTACAGGTGGGTAAATCATAACTAATCTTAGTCTAAATGGAAAAAAAATTAAAAATTAATTTATTATTTGACTTTTTAATTTATATTTATATAGTGTATTTATTAGATTTTATTTTAATATTTTAAGATGATGATACAAATGTATTAATAAGAAATATAAATTTGAAAAAAAATAATAATTACTATTTATAATAAAATATTTATAAGATGACGATAATGATGATGATGATGGTTACCATCCGTTAAGACCAATGCGGTCTATCAGACCTTACGAAAGGAGAAATAATCTAAGTATTATTCTTCAGAATCTTGTTTCTATGGTCAAAGAGAAGGGAAATAAGTGCTCCAAGATTGCTATAGGTGGGTTGGCTTAATAGGTCAAGAAGACTGGAAGTGTGGTAGATGGTAGGGAATTGAGAGCGAATGTGAGTAAGAGTAGGGTAGTATAAAAGGAAGTGCTTTTCATCTTCCATTTGCTTCGAATCGCAAATTTGACAGATTCTATCGTTCCAAGGGGTCTTGGGAATAGACCATCGCCTAGTCTCACTCCGAAGCTCATGGGAATTAGTTCTTATCTTAGCGATGTTCATTTTTTCTTATTGTTGGACAACGAAGAGAGATAATTCTAATTATCAAGGGTGGGGTTGATCACTTCCTTGTAGTATGTTAGCTTCATTTTACCCTCCAGCTCTTGATCCTCCCACAACTTGTCCTTAAACTTGGAAGTAATAGTATTTTTGATATTATCTTTGCTTCCCATACTGAGCTCCTCCTTAATTCCTAAATGGTTTAGCTAGGTCTGGGCATCCTTATGCCACCCACACTTGGGGCGAAGGTGAGGTTTTTTACTACATTTAGAACCAATTTTAGGAAGCCTTTTTGGTTCCATGTTGTCAAGCTTCTTCTTATACAATAGATATATAAACATAGCTATACTTTAGATGGGGGAAAAACCAGATTCAATCAAGAGGATAGGATAGGGAGTATTTCCCTTGATCTTAAGATTGTAGGTTATGAATTTCTTTTGAATCATCTCAATCTTCCTCCATGACTCTCTGGTTATACTGCAACCCCAAACTTCACATCCGTATAGGATAATAGGGGTGACAAGGGTCTCAAAGAGGAACCTTTTTTTACTCCAAATGTAAAGATCAATTGAATTACAATTGTTTTCAAGCTCATAATAAGCTTTCCAGCCCCCAATAATCATTTTCTCAATGTTATAATTCCAGTTGAGATGATGAGGGAAGTCAATGACCAAATACTTATAAGAAGAAACCTACTCTAAGCACTGGTGATTATAGACGAAACTACCGTGGGTGATATTTTTGTATTTAATAATCATGACTTTAGTCTTATTGGTATTAACTATCATACCTATCTTGGAGCAATAGTTATGAAGAATATAGAGTTGCTTGTCAAGGTCCTCATGGCTTTTTGCAAGAAGAACAATATCATCGACATAGAGGAGAAGAGAAATGAGAACACCAACAAGCTCAGTTCCCTTGCACCCATAGATTCCATACAATCCTATAGTTTATCGATGTATATGCCAAAAAGGGTAGGGGATAGGGGACACTTTTTCTTAACTCCAATATTGCATTTAATGTCTTTAGACCACCCCTCATTTGTCTTAAGCTTGGCAGTGACGGTCCCGTAGAGATGGATCACAACATTCCTCAACTCAACAGGGACCTTCATCTCTTTAAGTCTCTCCCAAAGTTTATATCAAGGAATGGCGTCGAAATCTTTTCTAAAGTCCATAAAGCAACAGAAGAAATAAACTTTACTATTGCGACATTCCTCTACAATGATTCTAAGAGTGACCAGATGGTCAATAGTCGAGTGATGTCCCCTAAAACTAGCTTGTCCTTTAGCTCTTTTTCCCTGGCTTTCAAGCCAAAGGCTAAGCTTCTTCTCCAAAATGAGCCCATAGAGCTTGGTCAGGATATGGCTAAACATAATGGTCTTGTAGTTAGATGGAACACTCTTGTCCCTATTTTTAAAAATAGGTACAATAAGGCTTTGCGTCCAAAGTTGAGGGAAGCCATGCATTACAGCCAAATTGGGAAGCTTGTGGAGATAAGGAATGAGGATAGATCTTCCCATTTTAAGGATCTCAGCTTGGTATCCTTCAATATATTTAGCTTTCCCATTAGCAAGCTTATTAATACCAAACTCAATGTCGTCAAGAGAGAATACATCCTCCTTAATTCGAGTGATTAAGGTGATGCCCATAGTGTCCAGAGAGTCATACAACTACTTAAGATAGTTGTCCTAGTTTTCTAAGGGGATAGAATGGTTATCTTTGGTTTTACGAACAAGAACATTCTACCAAAATATTTTGGGTGAGACTTTAGAAAGGTGAAGAAGATAATCTTGTCTTTTATTAATATATGATATTTCCTCTTCTTGATGATATTTATGTATATATTGATATTCTGTAGCTTAACAATGTCATTAGAAACATCTTTGATCGCTTTCCTAGCAATTTTGCAATCTTTGTCATATCATGGATTGGAAGTTCTATTAGACTGCTTAAACGAAATATCATTAGAAAATTTACAAATGGCGTTGGAAAGGATAGTAGTGAAATGGTAGTAATTTTGATCAATGTTATTATTATAATTCATGAGGCCTAAATCCCTCTCTAAATCCCTTGAGAAGAGGTATGTTTTACTTCCATCGAAGTGAATGTGTCTTTTTATCTCATTGGTCTCCTACATGTGGGTCATATGCATAGCAAGATTGAGGGATAGAGATAGAGGTTTGTGGTTAGAGTCAGGCTCAAATCCATTAAGAAGCTCAAAGTTTGTAATATGGTTGAGGATGAGGATGTCAGAAATTGCATAATCCATGACACTGCTACCCAACGCATGGAAACATGTCATCTGACCGGAGAGGGGCCAATTGTTAATACCATTACAAATAATTAGGTCCTGGGAACTGAAAAGTTTGAGGATCTCGGTTTCGAATAAGTTCTCAATAATGTCTTTGGATTTTCTCTTGAATTTATTAGCTAAGTTACTATCTTCATCAAGCCACAAGGGGTCGGGATTAGAGTTGTTTCTTAATGTAATGGCTTGGTTAGTAGCATTTCTAGCATTAAAGTCTCCCAGTAAAAGGATATTACTATTATTTCTCAGGTTGGAGATGTCTTTTTCTAAACAATTGAAAGGACAATTCTTATCTAGGTTGTTCTTCTTATAGGATGTAGAGTTGATAAGAGTGAAATAGCAGATTGGAAGAAAGATCCTATTGGTGGTAGAATCAAAGACTTCGATCCAAATGTATTGATTAAAGGGATCAATTTTATGAATTCGGATATGAGAGGAAAAAGTGTTTCTTATATAAGAGGCTATACCACCAAAACCCCTTCGAGAAGATTTCTTATTCCAACCAGACCAAAGAGTGAAACCGTCGAGGTGAGGGACCCTAGATTCATCATGCTCCCATGTTTCAACTAATATAATAAGGTCAATATCAGTTGGTATCCAACTTAACATAGGACCTTTACACCATGGAAAGCCACAACAGTTCCAGAAGAGGATTCAGAGTGATGAAAATCCCTATTTATCACTTGTGCTTGAGACTCTATCTCTAATAATAGCTTTCCTATTCCTAATGATTGCCCATTTCCCGACCTTTCTCGTAACCTTGACCTTTTGGACTTCTTTCCTAAGTTCAGCTTGGTCTTTTGGAACGAGATATTCATTTGTAAAGATTCTTTTTCCTTTTAGGCTTGGGGATCTCCTAAGTATATCAAGCTTATGTTCATGACAACTGACCTTGACATATATGAGTTTGTGTTTATGCTCAAGTATATTTCTGACCCTTATTGCTTCTGTAAGATAGGTTGTTTCAATTTGGGATTTTGTTTTTAATTATTCTTTAACCATTTCTAATGTGTTTTCATTGTTTTGTTCTTATATACCCACCACTATAAGATTTAAGGCTCATTTGTGGCATTCATGGTTGAGAGCAATTAATTTATTAATTTCCTCTTTGATGGGTTTAGTATCTAAGTTATTTTCTGTGTTATTTAGGGTTGAGTTATTATGTAGTTTTTCTTTTATATTTTTAATCTCGCTTTTCAAGGTGCCATTCTCTTCGACCATTGTGTGTTGACTATGTTCTATTTCTTGAATTTTACCTTTCATTTCTTGAAGTTCAATTTCAAGTGTGGTTATTTTATTTTATAATGATTTGTGGTTGTTATCAAGCATCATCGTTAGTTCTAGTTTAAAATGATTTTCTCTTTATTCTCTTCATCTTTCTAAAGACTCAATGTACTCATAGAGACTATCTATTGTAATTTTACTTGGTCTGCCTTTGCTAGAGGAGGGCTTAGAAATATGAGGGGAAGTATTCATAGTGTAATAAAACAAAACTTAACACGAGGAGGGTAAGTTATAACATGTGCACCTATAAAGAAGAACCAATGTGAGGCCGTCACCATGCCTTGGTCTGCAGGAACCCTCAGACAAGGGCACAAATATAAAATTTTTCCTTCTCATATCAACGAGAAATTTTTCCAAGATTAATCCTTGTGCTGAGCCATGGGTATGCACCCCAGAGGTTGTATCCTTGGAATATAGAGAACTGCCAGAGTTAGGGCTTGCCTCTTTGAGCCCATGCCAAATATTATATGAACGATCCCAGCAAGCCTCTTTCCCTGCTTGCTGCCCAAGAAAATGACCTGCTGCCTTGAGCTAATTCTTTGCCTCACAGCCAATAAGTCTCTAGCTCCTTCGCCCTAGAATGATCTAGAATAAAATTTGTTGCCTCAGAAGCCCAGAAGCTACCAAATGCTCTTGTTCACCTCAAAATCCAAAGTTTCACTGTACATATGGCTCAAAAACATAGTTTTCCCTAGACAATGCTCTAGAAAAGGATCTATATAATTTGGCCTTAAAATGAGCCATGATGCCACAGAAAGAGCATGTGAGAAGGGTGAAAAAGAACCTTTGCTTCCTATACGTGTGAAAACAAAAATGTAATTTCTACAAAAACATGCCCTAGAAAAGGACCGGAGTGTCTGATTTGGCCTGAGAATGGTATCTTGCATTTTGAAATACACGCAAAATTTTGAAAGAAGCGGACATGTCATACATAGGCGAATGATTATCACCAGGATCTTGTTCTTGAATTATAAATATTAAACAATTCTAGTTCATTATAACAACATCTCTGCCCTTATAGACAATTATTACGTTAGTAACCTTGAAAACTTATGCTATGACTAGCTGCGCTCACTTAAGAGAGTAGAGATGGATTGATTTATAATTTTTTTTTATTAGAGTTTAATAAAAAATAGTTGGGAAAAAAAATAATCTTAATAGCAAAAATAAAAATAAATTAAACATCAAATCGGTGTATATATTTTTATTATTTATAAAATAAATATATATATTTACATACAAAATTTCACAAGAAAATCACACTATTTTTCATATCATATCAAATCTATCATAGAACTTCAAATTTTATAATATCAAATGATATAAGAAAAATCTCAACCAATTTGATAGATTAAATATTAAAATTATTCTTTTGTGAGATTTATGGTCTTATGAATAAAAGTTTTGATTAAAAATAAGTCCTTATCCAATTTGATATACTAAATATTTAAATCATTGTTTGTGAAATTCTATTTTATAAATACAATTATTTATTATGTCACTGTAGTGACATATATGGTCCATGCAATGGTATTATTTGCGTTCCTACCAAAAATTTTATAAATGTTTTTTGTTGTTTTCTATGTTAAACTTTAGTGTTTGGGTTCCTAGGAGGCTAACGTATTGACTCCGCTAACACCAGCGCTAGTAACCCAAGGCAGTACATTAGTTGGTAAGATGCCTTGATTAAGGTTCGTGAATCTTTGATCATCATGCATGATTCCTCGATGATAGATGATGCTTGACGTCAAACACATATAGAAAAACAATACAAATGTATCATCAATAGCCCTCTGACTTCCCCATGCCCATGGGAGGCTTTCAACCATTTCCCTCATGCCCACCTCAAATTTTTTCCCACTTTCTCTTCAATTCCAAATTTGGTCCCCTTAGCTGTCAGCAATTCGATCTGCAAAAGAAGCTACCCCACTTTTCAGGGCACCCAATTTAGCAATAGAGTCATATTCCAATGTCATTTCTGAGTAAAAAGCACCACAATTGTCTCTAATGGACACTGTTAGTGAAATTACAACAAAGCTCTTTAGATATTTAGTATACCATATTGGAAAATGGTTTATACTAAATTATATATTTAGTATATCAATTTAAAAAAATCTCTTTAGATATTTAGTATATCTTTTCCTATAGTTTGAGGTGCGGGAGCACTTATACCTGAGGTGATCTTGGTGAGGCTACTGGAAGTGTCGCCAAATATTTCGAGACATAGCCCTAGTATGACTGGCCATTATAACCCTCTCCATACCTTGGTTGGTTTTTTGGCTCCTAGAAGTGTCATGAGTGACATTTATGACACTACCCTAGTACCCTATTATAAAATTGTCACAATTCCTAGTTACTACTTGAGTAGAAGGATGCTAGGTATTTTTAGGAATTTTTCTAATACACAAAACCTCTTTTGTTGATTGTTTCACACATTATAATTAAAGGGAAAATTAGCCATTTATTTTTCACTTTGTATTATGTATGTGATTCATTTGGTTTTCCTAAAGAAAATGTACATGTTTAGGAGTGCTTACAGATGCAACAATCTTAAGTGTTGTTGAGTTCTTTCCTTTCTTTCCAACTGATTTCTTTCTTAGAACATAATACTTGTCATTAGTTACATGTTTCATAGGGATTATGTCATATTCTGGTGCCTCATACATACAATTCACATCATCATGAAAATTATTTTACCTTTCATACATGTTGAATGCTTTTACCTTTCATCATATACTGAACCACCCTTTTTGTTGACACAAGGACTAATACGTTTTCTGGTGCACTCTTTTTTGACCCATCTTTCCCTGAGCTCGAAACATTTTTCTTTTCATGTCCCAACTTAGAACCCTTGGTCCATGCTAACTTCTGCTACCTAGCAGCCAAGTATAAACTTGCTTTTCATTTAACTTTTCCCTAGGGTTTGTGACTAGAACCCTAAGGGTTCAAAATTGATTTTTATTGAATGAGGAGGAATGCTTTTACCTTTCATCACATTCTGAATCACCCTTTTTGTTGACACAAGGACTGATACTTGTACTGGTGAGCTCTCCTTCGACCCATATTTCCTTGAGCTTGAAACAATTTTATTTTCATGTTTCAACTTAGAACCCTTTGTCCATGTCAAATTCTGCAACCTAGTTTACTACTATCAAATCATATCATGAACTTCTACCTATGGTGATTTCTAAAATAAATATGTAGATCTACTATTCACTTATCGTATGATGATGATTCACTTGACTTACGAGTATATTTTTTATTCCACTATGCAATGATGGAAATTGAGTAGCCACATGAGGAAGAAGATGTTTCATATGAAGTTGATCAACCATATGATGATCAAGTTGATACCTATGGAGTTGATCAACCACTAGAGGAACAACATGTGCCCTATCAAGCTGATAAAATATCCATAAGGGAACAACGAATATGCCACTAGAGGAAGAAGATTTTCACTATCAAGATAATCAACCAAGAGAAGAATGGGTTGTTTCCTCTAAAGTTGACAAGATAACAAGGAGTTGTGGTGGTTGGGAAAGGGGTGGAAGGTTTGCAAAAAATTTGTATGAAGGCACAATAGAGGACCCTGGGGAGCCTATCCTTGCTCACATTATTAGAGAGCATGTCAATCATTAGAGAAATTTTGAGGTCTAAAATGGGCCTTCTATGAAAAATGTACAACCAAAATAAAATTTATAAGAACCAATATGATTCAAGATGATAATGTCAACCATGGGGGATGATACACCATTTTTGAAGTAAACAAGTAAAAATATTAAAAAAATAATAAAATAATAAAACTACTTTTTCAACTCGTATTTTCAACGGCTATATCCCTAAATTTTTACTCAAATTTTGAGCGGGAGTACTCATTGGATGCAAAATTTAATTCCTCATCCAAGGTGTACCCATGTTGTATACTTTTGATGGAACCCGCTACAAGAAAAATGAGAAATACATGAAAAGCCATGATTGCAATCACATTTTTCATGTATTTCTCATTTTCCATATAGAAGGGTCCATCAAAAGTATCCAACATGGTAATTATTGGATGAGGAATCAAATTATGCATCCAACGAGTGTTTTCGCTCAAAATTTGAGTAAACCCATAGGGAGATAAGTTGAAAAAATAGTTTTTTATTTTTTCCCCCTAAAATTTGATGATGTAATCTAATCTCATTTTATTATTTCCACTATTATTTTATAATTTCCTTGGGAGGCCCATTTTAGACCTCAAAAATATCATAATTAACATCATTTAAAAATGTTTTGAGAAACATTCAATTGTTTCACAAAGTGAGATATTACATGGGTTGATCATACACAATAAAATAAAACATGCCACAAATCTTTTGGGTGTCTAAGATGATAAATGAAGTAAGACACGTATAAATTTCATTAAAAATATATCAAAGGTATTCATTATGTTTTTAAAATCAAGAAAATTCGATGTTTGAGTTGCGTGTAGGATAATTACAACTGTTATGGTTGCACCAAGTACATCATGACAACAAAAGTTAGCAATAATGTCAAAATTGCGCCATGGCTCAAGAAAAAAATTGCACACACATACCAAATTCAGGGTTCAAGTAAATGAAAATGATGAATCTTCTTGTTGGGATCTTATCACCAAGCAACCCTACCAAGAAAGGCTTATAACAATAATCAAAGAACTTGTGGTAGAGTTTTGGGAGAGCCATTCCCTTGCTATTCTATATAGAAAGAATGTCATATGAAATCACATATCTAAAGGTGAATATGTGGATCACACTACGCATGTTTTAGAAATGATAGAAGTTTCAATGTTCAAGGAATTTCAGGAAAGAAATTACCATGTGAAGATATCCATAAGGATGTTTCAGAAATTGAAACCATGGTTTATTAGGCCTAACACAATCTATGACATGTTTTGTTATTGATATCGTGTTAAATAAGCTTCATTATGACACTTTATAGGAATTTTACAAGAAAATTATCATGATGACCCTCCTCCTCCTACAACTCATTATTTTGTTTCAAAAATACTGTGCGGAAGGGAGCCAGAAGAGTTGTTTTACAAGAAATCATGTATATGTGGGAGAAGATGCACTGAAAGTCGTGATTTGGCACTTTTCCATAGGAACTTTCTTATTGTTCCCAACCAATCTGGGGTGTCATATGTCACTATCACATGGAATAAATATGAGTATTTCATGCAAGAACGACCATATTCTTCAACTATGGTGCCTAGGAGGTTCAACTATGTTGATGATGATATTCCTATTTCATAATTCATGCGGGTGTTTCAAAACCAGAAGTATAAATATATCAAACACTCACATAGGTCTAGGTGGAAAGCTTCTAAATTTAAGCATTCTCTTGAAGTATTCTAGCTAGGCACAATCTTATCAGTGGTAGAATTTGCTAAGAATTACACATTTGATTCCCAGATAGAGATCCAGAGTGAGTACTATCTCTCATACCAAGTGTCCATATTTGTACATGTTTCGTACATGTTCTATATATACATGCATAATTGAATCTTGATGATAGTCATACCATTGTCGAGTCATGTGATGTGATTAAGGGGTATCACTTTTACATCAGTGATGATCATGAGCATGCCACATTTTTTGTGCAACATTGCTTTGACTTGATTTATGAATTATTAAAAAAAATGACATACCATTAAAAAAACATTGGATATGGTCAGATGGTTGTGCAGGGCAGTTAAAGTCAACACATAATTTGTATTGGTTCAATTGACTACAGAAGAAGACAAAATTCAACACACTTGGAGCTATTTTGAAATAGGACATAGAAAGGGTGAGCATGATGGTGAAAGTGCTTGTGTGAATAAAGAACTTAGGAGGTACCAAATGAGTCATGATGCAGATAAAATCAAATCATCACTAAAGGTGGTCAATTGGTGCAGATCCCATTTAGGACATGGAGGTCACAAATCTATTAGCCCAGTGCGTAGGTTCTTCTGGAATGTTCAACTTGGAGATGTGAATAGATACATTCCTTGGTATTGTAATACTCTATGAAAAACAAGGGAATAACACTCAATGAAAATTAAAGACATGGGGGAAATATTTACCATCGAGACAGGAAAACTCACATGTATTTGTTAGTTTTGAATTGGTGTTGATGGATGTAGAATTGATCATTGAGAACAAAACGAGTATGTGAAAGGATGGAAATATGTCCCTCTTAATCCAAGGAAACCTCATCCAATTCTAACATGGCAAGAGATGCAAGATGAAGAGGCCATCATTTCACATGATCATGATCAAGTCTTTGATCTTGTAAGGGAAGGTATGTGGCCTGTCTATCATTAATGTTTTCATCTATAAATTGAAATCTTGAACATATTTAACTAATACATATTTTGTATTTTTGTTGTAGATGATGTTTTTGTTGTCACTAACCCCTTAAGAAATAAAGAGAACATGGCCTAGTATTTGATGCAATGAACACATGTGAGAAGTAGGTTGGTGAGACTTTATGAAGATGGAAAATCCACATACCAAATTGGTGACCTGGTTGTGATTGGTAATTTTTTTGAAAATGTTAAAAAATAGGTTGATCACATCGCTTATAGAGATTTTATGCCTGAATATATATCTTTCCAATACAATAATCTAATCATTGCAGCTTAGATTAACCTGATAGAAATCAAAACAAAGACAGGTGAACCAAGGATATGGAAGATGACAAAATCAGACCATGAACATATTATAGAGGCTTGCATTCCTATGAGACATTAGAAAGATGAGTAGATGATGCAAATAGAAATCCCTCAGGCCAAGTCTATAGTAGTCAAGTGTAATATAATCTAGTATAAGAGATCAACATCTGAATTTTGTAATTTATAAATGTGACAACTGGATACTCTTGTAATTTTGTAAATTTGAATAGAGAAATTTTTCCCACTAGTGTATGATGGATTCATAACGGTGTACATATATGTTATATATACTTTAGATTCCTTGAGGTGCTTAAGTTTCTAAAGTTTTCCAAATTTCAAGGAGGTTTTATTTTTAGGGATAGGGTCCTTATGTGAACCCGATAGAACTAAAATGTAATTAAAATTTAGAATTAATAGGGCTTTAGATTTAAATTTAATTAAAAATTTTGATATTAATTTTTTTTAAATGTCATGTATAGTATTAATGTTGAGCATGGAAGAAATCCTATAGATCTATATACATTCCATACAATTGGTTTCTAGAAAATCCATTTTAGAGTTTACCAATGAAGTTGATACAATATTATTTCACTTAAAATGGAAATTCAACTATCTAGGTTATGAAAAACGTTGAAATATTTTGATGTTATTAATAAATGGCATATGTGAGTTTGATATAAAAGATAGAAAGGGTTACACACATGCTTCATATTGGATTGTAAAAAGTGTGCTATATATATATATATATATATATATATATATATATATATATATATATATATATATATATATATATATATATATATATATATATATATATATATATAGCTCTTTTAGATAACCTCAAAAGAAGTAAAATTGAACAAAACTTATTTTTAGTTTACATCTTGACATCATTTAAAATCATTTTAGTTTAAATTACATTGATTGTACACTAAAAGACACTTTTTACAAGTCAATATGAATATTAAAATTGTTATTCTGTAAATTTTACTTCTTGAATGCTTTTAATTGAAGATCTTAAGATAAGAAATTGATTGAAATACTTGGATAAACAAGTACATTTAGGAAATTTCATAAAATTATAGAAACATATCATTATTTGTTTAAATTAACATGCTTTGATTGCACTAAAAGACAATTTCTACAAGTTGAATATTAAATTGGTGTACATGATATATTTTAGTTCATTCTAAGTATCAAAGTGACTTGCATCATAGTAAGATTGTAATTATTTCCTTAGTCTATGAAACTAGAATTCAAAATTGCTATTTTGCAAAATTTTACTTCTATAATGTTCTTAATTGAAGGTATTAAGATAAGGAATTGATTGAGATGATTGGATAGGAAAGTAAATTTAGGAAAGTGCATAAAATTATAAAAACATATCATAATCATTTAAATTAACATACATTGATTGCACTAAAAGATAATTTTTACAAGTTCAATATTAAATTGATATACATTATCATATTTTAGTTCATTTTAAGTATCAAAGAGACTTGCATCATAGTAAGAACAAGTACTTATTTCCTTAGTCTATGAAACTAGAAATCAAAATTTTGATTTTGTAAAATTTTACTTCTTGAATGTTCTTAATTGAAGGTCTTAAGATAAGGAATTGATTGAAATATTTGGATAGCCAAGTAAGTTTAGGAAAGTTCATAAAATTATATAATTTAATATATCATTAATTATTTTTTGGTATATTAAATTCCAATGCATATGACTTATATAATGTTATGACTAAGCTGACCTCAAAATAAATAAAATTTAAGAAAACTTATTTTTGGTTTACTAGTTGAAGACATATTTTAAAATTGAATTTAAAACTTATTTAATCCTATTTTTGTTCTTTAATTGAACCATGATATCTTTTAGTTCAATTTAAGTATCAAAGTGACCTTAATCATAATCTAAGATTGTACTTATTTTCTTAGTTTATTTCCTATGAAGTAAAAATATTTATATATTTTAATAAACATTATACTATGAATTAATTTTTAATTAGCGAAATAATTAACAAATACATAAAGTAAAATTTAATGAAAATCCATAAACAAGATTAATAGAAATCCATAAACTGAAATAATGAATGTATGATAATAAATTGTCCATATGAAAATATATACAGATTACATTGTACATGAACATCCATAAATTGAAATAATAAGCATCCATAAAATGGAATAACGTTCATGCATTCATAAACTATCCATGTATAAAAATATACAAAGTATGTACTTCACATGTGAATGTGTCCTGTGAAATTGAGCAGGTGCTCAAAATTATGCTAAAAAATGAAAGTTATCAGAATGGTGTGGAACCTAAATGACCACGTAGATATCATTGTTATGAATCTGTCGCAACTCATTTCGCGGAAAATCGATGCTGTATGCTCCGAGAAACATGTTTTGTCTACTTTGTCAAACATGCAAATTAAAAAAAAATGCAAGACAACCCAGTCAACAATCAATATTATTGAATAAGCATGCCCATGTGGCAGGTTGAGCACGTCAATGGATATTCCTTGTCAAATAGTGTGGTTCCAAGTGGCATGATGTCATTGGTTTGATTTGGCACGTTGTGATTGGTTGGGCATGTGGCCAACCACGTGCTACTGTGTGGCCCAACAGGAGGTTGCGATGTTCCAGCATAAGAGGCCACTAAAATTTGGTTAAGTTCAAGCTCTACGATGGATTGAACCCGCAACCTCATATCCACAATCCTAACACATTACCACTGCCCTCGCACCTTGTTCCTTAACATAATATGGTGTTTGTTTGGTTCTATTGTAATAATATTTCTACGATGGGGGAGGGGGACGGGGTCTAGTCCCAACCCTGGTCACTATCAGGGGCAGGACCATGGGTGGGAGGCCCCCCCCCCCCCCAATAACTGTAACCATTTGTCCACCACCGAGACCACCGCTGAAGCCTCCGAGTGGCTAGCCACCTGCCTAACCGCCCATACAAGCAACATAAGTGACCCATCCATAGTTAAAAGCCGACGGTTATCAAAACATTTGGTGGGATTTTTAATAAAAAAAGATATGCGCCAATAACCAATATGGTTTGGAATTCAGGCTTTAGGCCTTATTGGAAAAATTAAAGCACTGAAAATTTCACCTAGTTTTTGGAGGAATTGGCGCTTCGTTAGCGCTTTTAGGGGAGTAATTGTAGGATGATGCCTGATTTGGTGGAGTTTTTGGAGCTTAGTTAGTGTATAAACGTGGGGAATTCATAACTAAGTCATTTTTTGAACAAATACGAAGCAGAAAGAGGCTACACAGAAAATTTTGGGCTTGATGGAACATGTTTCAGAGCTATTTGAGCATTGTAAACACATATAATCACAATGTTGAGCATAATAGAAGAGATTCAAGCTATTGGAAGTTGGACCAAGGAGACGTAGCCCAAGCGGGGTGAACTCCTTCATCATGTGCTATTATGTTAATGTTTATGGTGATGTTCATGTCTGTTAGATTTTGTTGTTCAATGTTTTTTTATGTTAATTTTCTCAATAAATTCACATAAAAACACATAAAACTCAGGATTAACTTGAAATTTACTTCATTATCCTCAAGCACTATTTTTATATTCTGAATTGGATCTTAGCACAAAAAACACTAATATTCCCATTCAAATCAAGTTTGTATCAGAGCACTAGTTTAACTTGTGCAAGGAGGGTTTAATTACTTTGCAAGTGTTCAAATGCTTACAAGTTTGAAGCTTAAGAAAGGAGATGTCAAGTTTGTGGGTGCTTGTTCTCTGTTTGGAGCAAGGAGAATGAGCGCACAGTTGCGATAGTCTCCACACAAAGATTCACCTCCTGTTGTACCTGAGGCTTCAGTAAGCATGTCTCATGAAGGAGGAAATGGTAACATGACAAAGGATGAGAATTCCTTTAGGAAGGCTTTCTTTGACATGACAGAGACGGTGAAAGTCCTCTATGAAGAGTGGAACACAAGGTTTTGGGGTGAAAGCTCCAGGCCTCCAAGAGGAGGAGGCAATGGATATGGTGATAAGCCACCATCTACCCCACCATAATCATCACCACCATATTCACCTTCATCTTCATCCTCTTCCACTATTGCAGCCCTTAATCATACTCATCAACATACCTCAAAATCAATTGGTAAACAACCCTTGTTAAAACTTGATATTAAATTTGAGATGCCTATGTATAATGGTGAAGTGAATGTAGAGAAGCTTGAAAATTGGGTTCATCAGTTGGAGGTCTACTACAGGATTCAAAACATTCAAGATGATGACACAAAGATTCAGCTAGCTTCCTTGAGATTGGAGGGTGCAACACTAGTATGGTGGGAAGCCAAGACACAAGAAGAGATGAAAAACCAAGGTACGATTTCAATCTCTTGGTTTGATTTTATTTCTGAAATTAAAAGGAAATTTTACCCTCTAGCATATATACAGAAAGCCATAATGGACTAGTAGAATTTTATACAACTAAAGGGACAAAGTATTCAAAAATTATACTCAAGAATTTAGGAGAAGAGCACTAATTTTGGGTGTAGACTTGATATTCCCAAGAAACTTTGTTAAATTATATTGGGGGTTTGAAAACTACCTTAGACATACTATTCTCATGTTCAATCCCACAAACGTTGATGAGGTTTGTGTTCAAGCCACACATCTAGAAGCAAGAGGGAAAATGGTGTAGATGAGAAAAGTGATAGTTTCCTTGCGTATGAAGGTAAATGAAAGGGTAAGTTTAATGGAAAAGGAAATAAAAATGGTTCTATCAAGTTAGAAAACGAGAAAATCACGTGTAAAAATTGTTTGAAAAATGGCCATGATGAAGACCATTGTTAGCAACTCCATCCAGAGTTGAAGCTCAACAAACTTAAAACCAAAGAGAAGGAGAAAAACACTACAATCATTGAACATGACTTGGGTTCAGATTCAGGAGATGAAACCAAGATTACAACAATGAGTTTGAAAGTTAAGAACACAACAAGCACTATTTCTTCAAATTTTTCTAATGTAACTCAAGATGATGATACAAGAATTGAACTCTTTCATATTGGAGTTGTTTCAAAGCATACCAAAATAGACACACTATTTGATAGTGGTTCTCAAGCCAATTTGATTTTAGAAGACTTAGTTAAGAGGTTAAATATAGAAATGTTGCACATCCAAGACCTTATTTCTTAGGATGGATATGAAAGAATGCAAAATTGCAGGTTACAATGAAGTGCATCCTAAGGTTTGCAATCAATTCAAACTTTCTTGACGAAGTTGAACTTGATGTAGTTCTACTTGATATTTCAAGTATTGTTTTGGGAAGTCCTCATATTTATGATAGGAGGGAAGTATTTCATATCCATGATAACAAGTAAAACTTGTTCAAGAATGTAATTTATTACATAGTTATAACGCATAAGAAGAAGATGAGGTTGTCTCTTATGCATGCATGGAAAATGAAGATAATAGTGAATGCAAGTCAAAATTTGGCTTTGTTAATGTTCAAGCATAGTGATGTTTTGAATGAGACCTTTCAATAAGATGCATAATATGAAAAAGATGATTTCACTGAATTTTCTAATATTTGTAATAAGATGTTTATGGTCTCTAACATGTTTCCTTTGAAAAGAGGTAAATAATATGTGAAATATTTGCAACCTTCCACATCATTGTTGAACAGTGATGGGAACAAGATGTCAGAGTTGAATGGTGTAAAACTCAAAGAACAAGTGCCAAGGAAAGATGAAAAATAAGGCATAGGTTCCATAATTACTTCTTTTGGGTTTCAAAATGGTATATGGCAATGGCGAAAACACTTGGTCAAAAGTCGACGCAAGTACAAGGAAAGACAAGCTAAAACTCACCATGTCGATAGTGTTCGAGGTGAGAAAGTTTTCAAGTTATTCAAGTTTCCTTTGATTGAAGAACGATGTGGGAAAATTTTTGTTTCATCAATGATAATTTTCTGTTATGCAAATTCTAGGAAATTTCCGCAAGATAGTATCTCCAACAACAAGACAGGGTTTCCAAAATCAAGGAAAAATATCAGTTTTACAAAAAGCTCAAATTACTGAATTTAGGAAAATTTTGGTGGAGTGAGACTAGGAAGGTGAGGGGGCTATACCCTCATCCACATGTTCAGTAATGAAAGATATTTTGGGTCCAAAATATTCCAGTGGGGAGGCGTTATCAGGTGCTCAAAATTATGCTAAAAAATGAAAGTTGTTGGAATGGTGTGGAACCTAAATGACCATGTATATCTCGTCATTCTGAATCTAGCGCAACTTGTTTCACAGAAAACCAACGCTGTCTGCTCCCAGAAATGCACTATGTCCACTTTTTCAAACATTGAAATGTTTAAAAAAAAAAAAAATGCAGGACAGCCCAGTCAACAGTCCATACAGTTGACTGGGAATGCCCATGTTGTAGGTTGAATGGGTCAACAGAATATTATTCGTTGAATCGTGTGGTGCCAAGTGGCATGATTCCATTGGTTTGATTTCATGCATTGTGATTGGTTGGGCATGTGGACCAACCAAAGGCCGCCACATGGCATCAGGAGAGGCCAAAAAAACTTGGTTAAGTGTGAGTAGCTCTATGGTGGATCGATCCTACAACCTCGTATCCACAATCCTAACGCACTACCACTATGCCCAACACCTTGTTCCTTAACATACGATGGTGTTGGTTTGGTCTTATTGTAATAAAATTTCCACCTTGGGGGAGGGGGTCGAGGTCTAGCCCCAGCCCGTGACCCTGGGCGGGAGGCTAGCCCCACACCCCCCCCCCCATTAACCATAACCGCAATAACAAATCCCGTCGAATCCAGGCCATGTGTCCACTTCTGAGACTGTCGCTGAAGCTGCCGAGTGGCTAGACGTCTGCCTAACCACTGCTACAAGCCATGAATGTGACCACTCTTGAGTTAACCACCAACGGTTATCAAACCGTCTGGCGATATTTTTAATTAAAAAAAATATATGTGCCAATAAAAAATATGGTTTGGAGTTCAGAATTTAGGCCTTATTGAAAAAAATAAAGCGTGGATAATTTCTCCAGGTTTTTGGTGGATGGTGCCACAATTGGTGGAATTTGTGGAGCGGTTAGTGCAGAAACTTGGGGAAGTCATAACTAAGTCAGGTTTTGACAAAATTTGGAGCAGAAAGAGGCTACACATGCATTTTTGGGAATTATGGAGCTGATGGAATAGGTTTCAGAGCTGTTTGAGCATTGTAAATACATGTAATCACACTTTTGAACATAATAGAAGAGGGCAAAGCCATTGGAAGTTGGACGAAGGAGATGTAACCCAGGCAAGGTGAACTCCTTCATCATGTGCTACTGTTTATGGCGATGTTCATGTCTATTATATGTTGTTGTTCAGTGTTTTGTTTATGTTAATTTGCTCAAGAAATTCACATAAAAGCACATAAAAACTCATGGTTAACTTGAAATTTACTTCATAATCCTCAAGCACTTTGTTTATATTCTAAATTGGATCTTATCATAGCAATAAATAATATTCCCATTCAAATTAGAAATGGGACTGAAAATAAAAAAACTATCTATGATCAACTCTAGAAAGTGTCACTTCTAGAACTGTTATGTGTGTTCTGCTACACAGAGTAATAATCCATAATCTGGTATTGTAATATAACACATTCAAATTTAAATTAATTAGAATTTTATTTGTAAAAAATAAACAATATATAAATAAATTATTTTTAACTATGCATTGAATGAGTCCCCTACCAGTGGCTTAGTCGAGTGAAAATGGAAGTCAGGTGGGATGGGGGTATCATCAATATGGGTTTGGTGCTCCCCTACCTATGGCTCAATGCCTCCATACCCAAAATACTACTCATGTGTCCACATAAATACAACATCGACATCACTATGCATTTGGGCCTGTGTACACAATGGAAACAACAAATTATTATGATTCCATGAATTAATTAGCATGCATACATGTAACTTAAAAAAGAAAATGTTGAAATATTAGGAATAATTTTTTTTAACTCAACTACTCGTCCATGTGCCTATACATAGTGACTCTCCTACACATGAGTGCTATGAGGTGGAGGTGAAGGAGACTAAGTCATGGAAACATGCACTAGAGGAGGTTTCTCTGGTTGGTGAGATGCCCCCTTAGATGACCTCAAAAGCTCAGCTATGTAGTTGGGTTTTGTATGCATGTTATCATGAACTTATTAATATAAATGCAATCTGATACGAAATCATTAATTTAAATAATTTTATGATAAGAGTAAAAAATTCCGTATGTATAGACCTAGTCTGTGTCACATGGGACGTGCACCCTCCAAGTGTCATGGATGGTATCTTGACACAGACGTGCATATGAAAAAATTTGGCCATGACTCTTAATATATGAATCATCAAGTAATGGAATTCGTGGGTCATGAGGAAACAAAGTTTGTCTACTCATCTCTCCACACAATGTGACATGTGAAATGGCCAAGCTCCTCTGCATGCTATATGCAATGGTATGCTTGGTATCAACACCAAGCTACGATTATTATTATAGCTCCATCGACGATACCACACTCTTAGATGGTCGTGGAAATAATATTAGAGCTATGTGTATGGTCCCTATGAGCCTTGATATGATAATAGCTACGTCCCAAGCCAAGTTCATAAAACTTAGATCTGGTCTTGGTGTAATCTGACCTCATATCTAGCAGAAACTCCACATATATATTCTTTGAAAAGTAAATGGGAACCTAGTCATGGTGGGGGAACTAGCCCCAAGAATTAATGAATCAATCATAAACAAAAGGGGCGGCATCAACATTCTTAAAATATTTTAGAAAAATTAGACTAGAATGTCCAACATGATAGTCCAGTCGGGTGTCAAAAAAATTTCCACAAACATCAATGGTACTGGTGGAATATTTCATCACCTTCCAACTATGTGGGACTCTAACCTCAAACCTCCTAATCCTTTGTATGGAGTATAGGAGGTATCTTTGTGGGCCCACTATTTGGTATGTCTCAATCGAGCTATTGATGTTATCCAACATCAAAGACAAACTACGCCTAGTAGGAAAACTAGTAGAGATTTTATGGAGCTCTTGTGTGATCAATGTCTGTTGGGTGCTAACATCCTCAATTGTGATATTTCTTATAGTGTCATTCTGCGAAGGGATCGATGTTGCACTGTGATGCTCATATTCACCGTATTGAGGATATGAAAATCATAACCATAATTTAACATATATAACAGACTAGAAGCATAATAACATATAAATTAAATTCAAACACATAAATTGAAGATGATTTAAAAATTAAAGATAATTTCAAGACATAAACACATAAGTTTTAAATAGAATTTAGAATGCAAGAGGTGTACCTACAATAGGTTAAGAAGGTCCACTATTGGAGCAAGATCATCAATAGATAAAAAAATAATACCTTTGAAACTCCAATTGGTGTCAGAGGGAGGATCTAAGAGTGAAACACATATTCTACTTGAGCTACGTGATCTACCACGAGACTGACCATGTATAAAATATCCCCCAACACTCCGACGGGCTATGATTGGGGGGTGTATCGGAGATGGATCTGTAAATTACATATAATACATATAAACTAATCCAAAAAAAATGTTTACATAGAAATAATGTTGAAAATACAACCATTTATAAACTCAAGTAGAATAAGCTAGGGTGAAGTCCTAAAATTTAGAGTCTCACTATAAGGAAAAGACCCTCTAGTGGATGTTTTTGAGGAAGGCCTTATAAAAATAGCCTAGATATCTGTTTGTAGCAGAGGTCACTAGAAGAGGTTGACAGGTGGAGGTTTTTGCGGATGTTTTTTTTGTGATACATTTATAATCATAACACGCACTAGTGCGCTTGATATGTATGTAATGCACCGGTGCATATTAAAGGGTAAAGAAGCATTGCATAGTTTTTTTTAAGTACTACAAAAACAACAATGCACTTCACACATATAATGCACCAGTGCGGTTTATATAAAATGAATGGGTGGGTACTATCAAATGGCACACCGAGACACTACGCTCTTTGTACAAACCATCTTGGTGCATCATAGTAATCTAGCGCACTATAAAGAAGTGTGGTGTGACATTGATACAACCACCCAGTGCTTCTCATAATCAAGCACAACTAAAAAGGGTTAATTTAAAAAAAATTACTCGTCGTAAAAAAAATCATTGTTACTTGTTACAATATTATAGAGCTCTCAAGCACCACTGTGAGTTTTTATTCTCTGAGGTGCCCTGCCATTGGTGCTCCCATTACCCGCATTGCTTCCGTCCATTTCTCACTGTGTGGAGTTCGAATGTTACAAAACGGTGGGAAAATTTTATTTTTAGTATTCCGTTGCAAAGATGCCTCCTCGACGTTCAAATGTGTAGGTAATCTACTTGTTTCTCACCAACTTAAGCTTTTAGAAGATTAATTTCTTAAATTGAGTTAAAATTCACCATTTTCAAAATTTTGAATTTTATTTATTTATTTATTGTTATTATTATATTATTATTATTATTATTATTATTATTATTCTGCGTGGTGCGTTTGAGCCGATTGGCTTGCACCATTCGCACTGCTCCCCATAAATTTATAGACCGCATCGCGAACGATGTTAACAGAAATTGCACTGGGTAGTCTGGTGCTTTATTGAGAAAAAGTGCATCGCTTTAACAATAAAATAGTGCAGCACATGTTGGTTTTTTACTGTAACAATAATTTTTTTTTTTAAATAACACTCTATGTATAACGTTGCAGTTTTTTATCGGAATGCACCCGACATTATGTAAAAATAGACATAAAACCCCAGTGCATCCATATTACGAGAATGCACTACCACTACTAGTGGTAAAATATTTCCAGTTGGCGGTGCGTTGCGCCATAACAACCGCCTCGGGGCGGATAGTTTGGTCAATGTATCGCACAAAAATATTTTCTGTTTTCGTGATGCATGAAGTCTATTCATGCTCACCATGGGTGGTGCGTGATAGATAGGTACACACTGGTGGTGATGCATGAATATTTTTTTGGGCACACCGAATGTTATTTTTTTTCGATAAAAGTTATATTTATATATTTGTAAATGAATTTGTCATTTAATAATAAAAAAATAGGTTTTATGTATGAGGGAGGCTGATGTATTTAATATGTGAATCATTCAGCAACATCAATGGAGAGAGGAAAGACAACTACAAGAGTAGAGGGAGGATGTGATATTCCCAAATGGGAAAAGCATGAATATAGTGCAAAATGTTGGAATAGCAGTATAAAACATCATATAAAAGCAAGAGGCCAATATGGAGACCTTCTAATCATTATAACAATATCAAAATATACATAATAAATGGGCCATAAAATGTACAACAAGATATAACAAGTCTCTAATGGAGAAAACCCTCAAAAGAGGTGTTGCTACTATATATAAAAATGCAAGAAGATTGCTACAATGCAGTCATAAAGTGCACTGCTAAAGTAAATGAACATACAAAGATCTATGGCATTTATATGCCTCAAAGATATAATAAAATGTAGATCTAGGCTCTATACAACCTTTAGAAAATAACCTCCAAAGGGATTTCAGCAATACACCAATGTAAAAGTTCTAAATTAAAGCCCTAGGGCTGAAGATTCACCACAACAATACATCAGGAAAGTTGTGGCTGATCATATATAGCAAGAAAGATAGCCTCCTCCAATAGATCCTCTAGATAAAAGGTTGATCCCTTCACTGGAAAACCTCCTCCCTAAATGGTGTACTGAAACCACCCTACAACTCCTCCCTCAAAATAACGCAGTCCAAGACAAAAACTACGCTGTAGGGGTAAATAAATAAGTGGCCTGATGCCAAGATATGAAAATAGGCTCAAGGGCCTTCCTTACTATCCTCCCAATGGAAAGTAACACTTCTCCACTGAAAATAAGCATTGAAGTGACCCAAAGATGTTCTCCACTGCTGCAACCTGCAACACAACTCAACCCTCAACAGGATCTGCGCTATAGATGTAAGATGAAGCTTGGCCTAAAGCATGAATGTGTGTTGTGAAACCAAATCCAAAAATAGAAGAAAAGAGATAGCAACGCCTTAGAAATAAGCCACTTCGAGGGGAAACCTCCAATACATTACATGAATGAAAAATTCTTGGATGATACAAATTACAAAACCTCCTTTCTATATATAGGAGTCCATGGGGCCATAATGTAATCCTAGTGGGCCACAATGTAATCCTAGCCGACCTAACAATAATAATTTAAGGGCATAATAATAACAATATGGGGGTTACGAGGGTACAATAATAACAATAAGGGGGTTACACTAACAAAAATAAGGGACTATACTAGTAATATAGGGACCTAACATGCCCCTCTCCTTCAAAAAAGTGTTGTCCTCAACGCTTGAGTAGCTCTGGGTGCTTCTGTATAAAATTCTCATCCTCCCATGTAGAATCTTCGGTGGGTAAGTTCTTCCACTTGATGAGATACTCTGAAATTGATCGATTCCGTAGCTGTCGAGTTCTTATTTCCATGACCGCTTCAGGTTCCAATATGATTTTTCCTTCCTCATCAAGTTCTGGCAATATTGTTTGAACTGGAAGATTTTCAACTATAACCTTCTTTAAGCATGAAACATGGAAAATTGGATGCACTCGTGAAGAAGCAGGAAGCTCCAATTTGTATGCCATAGTACCAATCTTTTGCAACACCTTGTAAGGACCATAGTACTTTGTCGATAATTTATTATCCTTCTTAGCTTGCTTGAGGGACATTTGTTTGTATGGTTGTAGCCGTAAAAATACCCAATCTCCTACATCAAAACTTCTCTCGCTGCGATGTTGATTTGTCTGTTGTTTCATTCGATTTTGTGCCAAATTCAGGTTATCCTTTAAGAGTTGGAGAACTTCTTGCTGATGCTCGATGTGATCTTCCACTGCTTGAACCTTCGAATTTTCCCTTAAAGATGATGTCATGGATGGTGGATGATATCCATAAAGTGCCATAAATGGGGTCATTTTTGCTGCAGTATGGAAGGAAGTGTTATACCACCATTCAGCAAGAGGTAACCACTTGACCCATTGTGTTTGTTTATCGGATACAAAACAACGAAGATATCCTTCCAAACATTTATTTACTATCTCAGTTTGACCATCAGATTGAGGATGATAAGATGAGCTATGAGCTAATTGAGTACCCAAACAAGAAAATAACTCAGTCCAAAAATTTCTAGTAAAAATGGGATCTCTGTCGCTCACAATAACCCTTGGGTTTCCATGTAGCTTTTGAATTGTGTCCATAAATGTAGTAGCAACTATACTTGCTTTAAATGGATGAGATAATGCACAAAAGTGTGCATACTTGGTAAGTCTACCAACTACCACCATGATGACACTCTTTCCTTCGGACTTAAGTAAACCTGTGATAAAATCCATTGAAATATCCTCCCAACATTGACTTGGAATGGATAAAGGTTGTAGAAGACCCTGGGTCTTAATTGTCTCAACTTTATTCTACTGGAAAACCAAACATTCCACCACAAACTTTTGAATATTAGATTTAAGGCCATCCCAAAAAAATTCTTTCTTCACCTTGTGGTAAGTTTTTAAAAATTCTAAGTGTCCTCCTAAAGGAGAAGTGTGCAATTCCAAAAGAATATTTTGTTTTAGTTGGGAATTCTTACAAAGATATAAGTGATCTTTGTACCATAAGGAATAATTTCTCCAACTAAATGTATCAGATGTACTAGCATCTTGCTGCAACTTTTGAATTAGTGTCCACACTTCTTCATCCTTCTTCCATTCATCTCTTGCTTCGGTTATCTAATCTAGTTGGATAATAGAAATGGCACAAAGCAATGCTTCCACCTCTTCATTTTTTCTTGAGAGTGCATCTGCAACAACATTTAGCTTCCCTTTTTTGTAGATTATTTCAAAGTCATAACCCAACATCTTTGTGACCCATTTTTGTTGCTCTTCTGAAGATAGTCTTTGTTCCAAAAAGTGTTTAAGACTATCATGATTAGTTTTTACCTTGAAGTGTCTTCCCATTAGGTAAGTTCGCCATTTCTTTAGTGCATGCAGTATTGCTAACATTTCCTTCTCATAAATAGGTTTCTGTAAATACTTTCCTTTGATTGGACGACTTTCAAAAACAATGGGTCTTCCTTCCTGCATTAAAACTGCACCAATTCCATTTCCTGAGGCATCACATTCCACAATAAAGGTTTTTGTGAAGTCTGGCGTAGCTAAGACCGGTGCTAGGCACATTGCCTCTTTAAGATGTTCAAAGGCCTTAGTTTCTTCAGGAGTACATGAAAATGCATCTTTCTTCAATAATGTTGTTAGAGGTGCTGCTATTCTCCCATAATTCTTAACAAACTTGCGATAATACCCTGTTAACCCGAGAAATCCTCGCAACTGCTTTATGGTTGTGGGGACTTTCCATTCCTTAATGGCTTTAATTTTGTTGGGGTCTACCTTAACACCCTCGTGAGATACAATATGACCCAGATATTCCACCTCTTGTACTCCAAAGAAACATTTGGATGTTTTTGCATATAATTGTTTCTCCTCCAATAGTTTGAGCACCCTGTCAACATGTTGAACATGGTCCTTCCAAGACCTGTTGTAGATTAGTATATCATCAAAAAATACTAGCACAAATTTTCTAAGGAAGGGTTTGAAAATGGAATTCATCAACCCTTGAAATGTAGAGGGTGCATTGGTAAGGCCAAAAGGCATGACCAAAAATTCATAATGACCCTCATGAGTTCGAAATGCTGTTTTTGGAATATCTTCAGTCTTCATTCTAATTTGATGATATCCTGAACAAAGATCCAACTTGGTAAAATAAATTGGTCCATGTAATTCATCCAATAATTCATCAATCACAGGAATGGGAAATTTATCTTTAATGGTGAGCTTATTGAGATCCCTATAATCAGGACACATGCACCATGATCCATCCTTCTTGTGTACCAATACTATAGGAGCAAAGAAAGAACTTTGACTAGGTTGAATTATACCAGCCTCTAACATTTCTGCAATCATACGTTCAATTTCACTCTTTTGGACATAAGGATATCTGTAAGGTCAGATGTTTGGAGGAACACTTCATGGAATCAAATGAATATCATGATCATGATCATGAATAGGTGGGAGTCCTTTGGGAGTATCAAACACATTGGAATGATTGTCCAAGACTCTTTGGAGATCTGGAGAAATAGATGATTTTGATGTTGGAACCTATAGTGAGCATAATTGTGCAATTACACCTCGTTGTTATTTCTTCAGAAGCTTTGTCATACCATTAGAGCTTATTATCTTTCCTAGCTTTCCTGTGATACCCCGTAATTTTATTTCCTTTCCTTTCGAAAAAAAATTCAAGAAGAGTTCTTGAAAATTAAAATCTACTGTCCCCAAAGATTGTAACCATTGTACTCCTAGTACAACATCAACACCTCCCATTGCGATGGAAAGCATTGGACTATTCAATACATATTCCCCCATGGATAGCTTGATATTATGGAATTTTCTAGAGCAATTTATAGTTCCTCCATTTTCAACCATCACTTGACATTCTGGTGTTGGGTATAGGAAAAAATTCAATTCGTTGGCTACCTTACAATGAATAAAATTATGGGTACCACCTGAATCAATCAACACTATTACCTTTTTCTTCTTTATATGTCCTTCTATCTTGAGAGTTTGAGGAGTGGCAATTCCTTCCAATGCATTACACGATATGGTCGGAATCATTTCCTCCTCTTCTAGGGTTGATTCCTGGTGTATATCATCTTCTTTTTCATTTTCTTCTTCCTCTTCACAATCTATGTAAAATAATTTCTTCTCAGCACACTTATGACCTTTAGTGTATTTTCTATCACAACTGTAGCAAAGCCCTTTTTCTCTTTTTTCTTCCAATTGTTGTGGTGTCAACCTTGTAGGTTGTAGAAATATAGGAGTAGCAACACTTCCCTCTTTATAGAAGTGAGTGGTAGGCTTCCTTGTCGCCATAATTTTACATTCAATTTTTCTTGCCAACCTGAATGCCTTCTCCAATGAATCAGGTTCCAAAACATGAACTTCATGTTAGATGTTATACTTTAAAGTACCTATGAAGAGATCAATCCTGTGTTCCTCTGTAATATCAGTTACCCTTATATTCAATTTTTGGAAGTCCTCAATGTGCTCCCCCACTAAACCCTTTTGTCTGAGATTTACCAATTGGCTAAAGAAGGTGTTGCTCTTTGTATCCTCATAATGTGCTATCATTTCCTTTGTAAATATTGACCAAGTGACAATTTTTTTAGGAGATCAAAGCCATCGATACCATACAAACGTATTTTGTTCTAGATGTAAAGTTGAAATGCATACCTTTTGTGTGTTTTGCACATTATTGAGATAAAAATATTGCTCCATCTATAGTATCCATGTTACAATATCCTTGCCATCAAACTTCCTCATATCCATCTTTGGAATATGGTGGTTCTTCCTGCCAACATTAGAGTTTATGAAATCACGATTAGCATTTATTTTTTTCTCATCATGAGTTTCCTCTACTATATTTTCACCATTAGGAAACATTTGTTGTATCAACTTTGTCAAACCTTCCATGTCTGCTTTTATATCATTCTTCATGTTTTCCATTTTTTCATCGATCTTAGCTTCCATGCGAACTTCCATGCCATACATATTAGCTTCCAAACCATTCATCTTAGCTTCCATGCCTTTCTTCAAACCATCCATTTTAGTTTCCATTTCATTTTTTGTTTCTCTTTGCGATAGCGAAATTTGGTGCACTTGCTCATGGACTTTTGATATCTCATGTTGCATTTCTTTGTCTTCATGAGTCATAGTAGAGCCTTATGAAGGCTTGATGGGTGTTGAATTCTTTTTAGGAGGAATTTTAGAACCCAATACTAATAGCTATGCTCAGTAGGCCTTTGGAATCAACTAGAACTGATTTTTGAAACAAGACTTATGCAATTTGAAAAAAAAATACACACCTTTTTCTTGATTTTGAGGAGCTCGATATTGAAACTGAATTATCTCTGTGATTTCAGATCTTCAATATCGGAATTTTGGCCCCGACGTAACCCTCTAAATCTTCTTTCAAATGCCATAGGTCTAACCTAATTTGGATTCTTCAAGGCAAAGTTATGTCCAGTCTCCCACAATGACCCAATTATGGACTGGTTCAGTATAGCGAATTTGTATGACTTGCCACGTGTAACTGTTTCCTCCTTTGGCTCTGAAATTGATAGAAAAAAAACTAAAGTCCGTGCACTTGCGGCCACTTTTTACAGCATTCCGATCCGATGCTCAGAGAGAGAGTTATGAATATTTTCCCACGATAACCTCTTTGAGATGAAATTCGGGAGCCTGAAAAAGACCTAATTTCCATAGATCATATCTCCAAAAATATTTCGAACCAAGCTCTGAAATTTTGCGAAAATATTCTTTAGGATTTTAGCTTCACTCTCTACAAATTTCAGCTTCTAAAACTGTGTATAACAAAATTTATAGCGCCAATTCTGCAATGACCGGTTTAGGTTAAATTCAGGAGCTTGCAAAAATCCCTAATTTCCATAGAACATATCTCCAAAATATTGCAAACCAAGCTCTGAAATTTTGCGACGATGTTCCTCAGGATTTCGGCTTCGCACTATCAAAAGGTCAGCTTCTGAACCTTCGTAGAAACAAATTTATAGTGAAAATTCCATGATGACCTTTTTGGGACAACAAAACTCTAGAATCCAAAGCTCTGATACCAAATGTTGTGAAACCAACTCAAAAAATAGAAGAAAAGAGATATCAACGCCTTAGAAATAAGCCACTTCGAGGGGGAAACCTCCAATACATTACATGAATGAATAATTCTTGGATGATACAAATTACAAAACCTCCTTTCTATATATAGGAGTCCATGGGGCCACAATGTAATCCTAGCCGACCTAACAATAATAGTTTAAGGGCACAATAATAACAGTATGGGGGTTACAAGGGTACAATAATAATAATAAGGGGGTTACACTAAGAACAATAAGGGACTATACTAGTAATATAGGGACCTAAGAATGTGGAAGTAAAGTAAAATTCTCTTCCAAGAGGCCTCTCAAGGAAAGAGGTGGGATTCCTGATTAGGAACACCCTGCGCTAAAAATCACTGCAATCCTAGCTAAACAACTGAAGAAATCTATATGTCTAAATAGACCATATATTCAAAAATGTCATATACCAATACATAATGAATATGGCTGCCATCCTCTTCCTTTTATAATAAATTAGCTTCCAAACCCTAAGCCCCATTCATTTGTGACACTACTTCCATGCAAGGAGTATCCATCTAAAACTGCATTGTCCCTCATTGAATGCCACTACTCCATGACAGTGTTGTTTATTTGGTCAAATTTGACTCAGTCAAGGTGATCCAACCCCTTTTCACACCTAAGGGTGCTCAATTAATCTGCCAAGATGTCTTATTTTCACATTGGCATTGATTTATTAATTATTAAGGAGATTTATGGATCTCCATTATCCTCTTATTCATTAAACCAAAAGTAAAAGAAAAATTTAATATTCCAACTAGCTCATGGATAATTTGGAATATTACAGTCCTCCCCTCCCATATGTTTCTTGTCCTCAAGCAACTGACAAGGTGAGTGCTGCGAATGTTCTCCTCCATCATTGGTGACACCTCCATGTGATAAGCTTCCGTCATAAGCTAAGTGTCTCCCAGTCCATCCCTCCATGAAATGCTCCTCCCAAGTTCTCATGAGATGCAAATGACTCATCCCACAAGGAAGAAATAGATCCAATGAAACAATCATGGTTTGCCCAATTTCCTCCCTAAAACATGTAGCATAGTGAACATGGAGAATCTCCCTCCCAAAGGGCACATTCAGTCCTCCTGTCCTCCCTCCAATTGTTCCCATAAAAAGAATAAGTACATCGTCAATGTATGGGATCAAAACCAAGCACATGCAAACAAAAATATGCAAAAATGGAGGTGGGTTATAGTCCCACATGTGGAACTAGCGTAGTATATCTCCTGATTGCATCAGATAATAATATGGTAAGTGGTTTCCCCACCACTTACCTGCCATCCAATATTTCTCATAATGGATGAAAAGGTGAGAAATTTTTGGTGCCTTTGGAGTGCACCCAAAATGGTAAATCATCTCCCTATATCCTCCAAGGGAGTGGCCATGTTCAGAAATGCTTATGGCCCAAAGTTGGCCATGAAGTTTATATGGAAGAATGCTCCTTATTGGAGAAATGGCCTCCATATACATGGTAAATGAATGCAAATATTCAACAAATGAAACATCATGTACATAAGCATGTTCCTTACCAAAATTTATGCTCATACAAATGGAGTGGTCCATAGATAGATCCCCTCTCATTCTAAAAGAGGAGGTGGCTATGATAAATCCTCCATAGAGTTATGTATCTCTCCCATCTCCACATGGTCCATGCATCTTTTCAAATGCTGATATAGTTGCTCTTCAAATCCTTCCAAAGTGTAGCTCTCCATGATAGTGTTGTATGCTCTCATGGAATAAGTATGGCTGAAGAGAAAGTCTTCATGTGCTCTTTGTAGCAACTTCTCCTTGAGCTTCGAAGCTCTAGATAAGAAGATCCTACCATGATAGTAGATGACCTCATCTTGGACTAAATAGCCCTCCTCATGTAGTTGTTCATCAAGTATCATACATGTGAAAATATCCTTGGAATAATCCACCAACAACTGGGATTTCCAATATGGATCTATCCTCCATAGTGATAGGGTTGATGATCTATCACAAAGAAAATTTTTCATATGGATGCCTTTCTCTTTGACATATCCCATGCAAAAGGTACATATTGGGATGCTTCTATCCCCTCCTTGGTGCTCTTCTTGCAGCTGCTCATGCTCAAGTAAATGTTGAAGCTTTTGGAGTTTATCCTTCCATGGGAAGCTATCATCCATCCAAAATCTCCTGAGTTTGGTCAAAGCATGCATGAGTGGCCACCATATTATACCATGTATGGAATATTTCTCTCCCAATGAGATCATCCTTTGAGTCTCCATATTCAAGGAATAGTCTTCTTGAACCATGATGGTGTCATCCTCGAAACCTGCAACAACTCCTCTCAGCGCAAGGTGATATGTGAGAGTGGGTAATGATGATAGTGGGAGAATATCCCCCTCCTCTTTAAGTCTAACCAAGACTCTCTGTGCTATTTCATAGTACTCCAATGTGCCCACTCCTCCTGGGTCAATGAAAGGTGCATTATGATGTGAGACATGCCTCACCAAATCTGGATCAGGTGTCCTCCTAGGTGGTTTTCCATAAAACAATGATGTCTCATGGGTAAAACTCATGTGCATAATAGATGGGACTACCAGGTCCTTGCTTCCACTCCGTAAATCCAACTCTGTTTTTTGTGTGGAAACTTTATGATAAGTGGGTACCACTCTTAATGATGGAAGAGTCCCTATAATTGGAGCAATTGCTCCATCCTCACCTCCTAGTGGTGATGGATCATCTCCTGCTATTCCAACATTGTGATCCATTTCTATTTCTTCTTCTTTTTCCTCCTAATCATCTAAGAATACCTCTATGTAGTGTGACTTCCCTAGTGCACATCTATGTCCAGGTGCCCATGACTCTTGGCATGTGAAGAAAATATTCCTTCTCCTTAAATCTCTTCGGACATCATCACTAAGAGGTTTTTTATTTTGGCTCTCTTTTGAAAAAGGAGCCTTCTCATCTTTTCCCTTTGATGGAAAAGAGGGCTTTTGCTGAAATGTTTCCTTGGATTTTGGCAAGGCATCTTACATATCTCTAGCCCTTTCAATGGAATCTTGAAGGGTAGTGGGCTTGATAGACTTAACCAACCCGTGAAGAGGTTCTTATAACCCATCAACAAACATGTAGACCCTTCTTGCGATAGATAAATCAGGAACCATAATAGAAAGTTTTAAAAAATCAAAAATGTAATTTTCTGGATTACCTGATTGTTTGAGCTTTGAAAGCCCCATGAATGGTGCCTCAAGACCTCTTCTATCAAACCTCTCCACCAACCTCCTTGTGAACTCTGAATATGCAGTCACATTGGCATGACCTAATGTAGACAAGCCATGGAACCACCAATCATGTGCTTCACCCTCAAGGTGCAGCGCTGCTATTTTAATGGCCTCCATCTTTGGTACTTTGTTCAATTGGAATTAGATGTCAAGATTCTCTATCCATGATTTGGTAGTGCATTTAGATGACCCATCAAATTTGGGTATGAAAAAATTACCCATAGTGCGGTGTAGATCATGATTATGAATGAATCCTCCACCTCTATTATGATGCCTGGGTCTCCTATTGTCCTTAATATGAAAAAATTCTTGAAAAATCAAATGGTCCTTGAATCTCTGAGATTGAGACTCATACTCCATGAAATAGTCTTCAAGATTTTCTTGTTCTTGAAACCCTTCATTTCCCACTACTAAGAATGTAGGCATTGTAGAGTGTTGGGAAACTTGTTGCTGTTGCACTGGTTGATCACTCCAATGATTTGAAAATGTCGGAGCCTTCACCATGTTGAAATTATTTAGGAGATTCCTTGAATCTATCCAACCTCATCTCCTTTGTTTCTCTAGTAATGTCTTGCATAGTTTTAAGAAGGATCTTATTGAACTCCTTCTCTTCATCTTCTCCTGATAGAAGGGTCTTACCCTTGTCTTCTTTATCATTTGTATAATCAAACTTCTGGTGTCTTCTTCTGAGATTCATTCTCTCTCTATCAGTGAGAGGATCTCCTTCTTCTGATGACATATTGGATTTTCAAGATGCACAAGCTGTGCCAATATTATGCTTTGATACCACTGTAATATTCCCAAATGGGAAAAGCAGGAATATAGTGCAAAATGTTGGAATAACAATATAAAAAATCATAAAAAAGAAAGAGGCCAATATGGATACCTTCTAATAATTATAACAATGACATAATATGCATAATAAATGGGCTATAAAATGTACAACAAGATATAACAAGCCTCCAATGGACAAAACTCTCAAAATAGGTGTTGCTACTATATATCAAAATGGCGGAAGACTGCTACAACACAATCATAATGTGCACTGCTATAACATAGTAATAAAGTGCACTACTACAGAAAATGAACATACAAAGATCTATGGCTGTGATATGCCTCAAATATATAGCAAAATGTAGATCGAGGCTATATACAACCTTCAGAAAATAACCCCCAAAGGGATTCAACAAATACACCAATGTACAAGTTCGAATCAAAGCCCTAGGGTTGAAGATTCACTACAAAATAGATCTGGAAAGTTGTGGCTGATCTCATATAGCAAGAAATATAGCCTCCTCCAATAGATCCTCTATATGAAATGCTTATCCCTTCACTAGAAAACCTCCTCCCCAAATGGTGTACCGAAACCACCCTGCAACTCCTCCCTCAAAATAACACAGTCCAAGACAGAATTGCATTGTAGGGGTAAATAAATAAGTGGCCTGATGTGAAGATATGAAAATAGGCTCAAGGGTCTTCCTTACTATCCTCCCAATGGAAAGGAACCCTTCTCCATTGAAAATAAGCACTGAAGTGACCCAAATATGTTCTCCACTACTGCAAGCTGCAACACAACTCAACCCTCAACAGGATATGCATTGTAGATGTAAGATGAAGCTTGGCCTAAAGCCTGAATGTGGAAGTAAAGTACAATGCTCTTCCAAGAGGCCTCTCAAGGAAAGAGGTGGGTTTCCCTATCAGGAACACCCTGTGCTAAACAACACTGCAATACTAGCTAAAAAACTGAAGAAAGCTATATGTATAAATATACCATATATTCAGAAATATCATATACCAATACATAATGAATATGGCTGCCATCCTATTCCTTTTATAAGAAATGAGCTTCCAAACGCTCAGCCCCATTCATTTATGACACTACTTCCATGCAAGGAGTCTCCATCTAAAACTGTGTTATCCCTCATTGAATGCCACAACTCCATGACACTGTTGTTGATTTGGTCAAAGTTGACCCAGTCAAGGTGTTCCAACCCCTTTTCACACCTAAGGGTGCTCAATTAAGCTGCCAAGATGTCTTCTTTTCACATTGGCATTGATTTATTCATTATTAAAGAGATTTATGGATCTCCATTATCCTCTTATTCATTAAAAATAAATAAAAAGAAAAATTTAATATTCCAACTAGCTCATGGCTAACTGGGAATATTACAGAGGACAATTATGGCATGATACAATAGTGGGAGGCACCAGAGAGGGAGATAATTTTTTACCTTCACCCTATTACGACACCCACCCAGTTTCTCTTAAGGGAGGTAGGCCTCCTTAAGTTCTACGAGGAGGCTACATCCCTGAAGGGGCACAATGGGTTATTAGGAAAGCTTATCTACAGGTGGGATGCCCATCGAGAGGCTTTCTGGGTTGGTCCTGGCCAGCGGTACCAGCCCACCGAGGAGGAAATTTATTTTATTACTGGCCTATCTAGGAGAGGGAAGGATTATCCCCATTTCCTAGATGTCCCCATCGGTTATGCAATAGGGAGTAAGTTGGCGTACTCCTAGAGATACGTTAGGGATGATATAAATTCTCTTGTATATTTTAAGGTGTCTTGTGGTTAGCTATGCATTGCTTCATTTGGTCTAGAGGAGGTTAGGTTCCTCTCACTACTACTGACAAACATTTCACATTATACCAGTGATGGGTAGCGCATTAGTTCCCATGTTTTATTTTATGTTGATTCTTTATTCCGGACACCACGGCTTGTGAGATTGTCTACCATTTTTTTGTGGTAGTTTTGTATAGAATTAGATAGATGTCATTTTCAGGCACGTGGGAGGTTGAACTTCCCTTTTTCTTAAGAGTTATTTTGTTTATTTTTTGAGAGGTTTTTGAAGACGAGGGATAATTTTTTCCGCTAGCGTCGTAGGCTGACGTTACATGTACATATGTAGATGTGGGGCAAGATGATGCCCAAGAGGGGCCTATTTGAGTATCCAACCAGGATATCTAGTAATGCACTGGAGCTGCTAGTTAGTGTTGATGATTAGATGTTCTTGATGGTGTTGGGTCCTTATGCATGTTTGGATTGGAGAGGGTGTAATAACATCCTCTTCACAAAGGATGAGCCACCAAATGATAGAGGTAATATTAGTGTTTTATTTAAATTAATATAGTTTCATTTTATTGTATTAATTAATTAGAATAAAATTTATTCTATTTTAAGAAACTAGCTCCAAAAATAGAAGAAAAGAGAGATCAACGCCTTAGAAATCAACCACTTCGAGGGGGCAACCTCCAATACATTATATAAATGAAAAATTGTTGGATGATACAAATGCAAAAACCTAGTTCTATATATAGGAGTCCATGGGGTTACAATATAATCCTAGCCAACATAAAAATAATAATGTAAGAACACAATAATAACACTATTGGGGTTACATGGGTACAACAATAACAATAATGGGGTTACACTAACAACAAAAAGGGACTATACTAGTAATATAGGGACCTAACATGCCTCTATCCTTCAAAAATGTGTTGTTCTTAATGCTTGAGTAGCTCTGGATGCTTCTATATAAAATTCTCATCCTCGAATGTAGAATCTTCAGTGGGTAAGTTCTTGCATTTGATGAGATACTCTAAAATTGATCGATTTCATTGATGTCAAGTTCTTGTTTCTATGATTGCTTCAGGTTCCAATATGATTTTTCCTTCCTCATCAAGTTCTGGGAATATTGTTTGAACTAGAAGTTTGTCCCCTATAACTTTCTTTAAGCATGAAACATGGAAAACTAGATGCACTCGCAAAGAAGTAGGAAGCTCCAATTTGCATGCCATAGTACCAATATTTTGCAACACCTTGTAAGGACCATAGTAATTTGGGGATAATTTATTATCCTTCTTAGCTTGCTTGAGAGACATTTTTTTGTATGGTTGTAGCCGTAAAAATACCTAGTCTCCTACATAAAACATTCTCTTGCTGTGATGTTGATATGCTTGTTGCTTCACTCAATTTTGTGCCAAATTTAGGTTATCCTTTAAGAGTTTGAGAACTTCTTGTTTATGCTTGATGTGATCTTCCACTACTTGAACCTTAGAGTTTTCTCTTAAAGAAGACATGATGGACAATGGATGATATCCATAAAGTGCCATAAATGGGGTCATTTTTGCTGCAGTATGGAAGGAAGTATTATACCACCATTCAACGAGGGGTAACCATTTGACCAATTGTGTTTTCTTATTAGATACAAAACAACGAAGATATCCTTCCAAAAATTTATTCACTATCTCAGTTTTACCTTCACATTGAGGATGATAAGATGAGCTATGAGCTAGTTGAGTATGCAAACAAGAAAATAATTCCTTCCAAAATTTTCTAGTAAAAATGGGATCTCTGTCACTTACAATAATCTTTGGGTTTCCATGTAGCTTTTGAATTGTTTCCATAAATGCAATAGAAAATGTACTTGCGTTAAATGGATGAGATAATGCACAAAAGTGTGCATACATGGTAAGTCTATCAACTACCACCATGATGACACTCTTTCCTTCAGACTTAGGTAAACCTGTGATAAAATCCATTGAAATCTCCTCCCAATGTTGAATTGGAATGGATAAAGGTTGTAGAAGACCCGGGGTCTTAATTGTCTCAAGTTTATTTTGCTCGAAAACCAAACATTCTGCTACAAACTTTTGAATATCAAATTTAAGGCCATCCAAAAAAAAAATCTTTCTTCACCCTGTGGTAAGTTTTTTAAAATCCTGAGTGTCCTCATAAAGGAGAAGTGTGGAATTCCAAAAGAATATTTTGTTTCAGTTGGGAATTCTTCCAAATATATAAGAGATATTTGTACCATCAGGAATCATTTTTCCAACTAAATGTATCAAATGTACTAGGATCTTGCTGCAAATTTTGAATGAGTGTCCACACTTCTTCGTCCTTCTTCCATTCATCCCTTGCTTTGGTTATCCAATCTAGTTGGATAATAGAAATGGCACAAAGAAATGCTTCCAGCTCTTCATCCTTTCTTGAGAGTGCATCTGCAAAAATATTTAGCTTCCCTTTTTTTAGATGATTTCAAAGCCATAACCCAACATATTTGTGACCCATTTTTGCTTCTCTTATGAAGATAGTCTTTGTTCCAGAAAGTGTTTAAGACTATCATGATCATTTTTTACCTTGAAGTGTCTTCTCATTAGGTAAGGTCGCCATTTCTTTAGTGCATGTAGTATTGACAAAATTTCCTTCTCATAAATAGCTTTCTGTAAATACTTTCCTTTTATTGGATGAATTTTAAAAGTAATGGGTCTTCCTTCTTTCATTAAAACAACACCAATTCCATTTCCTAAGGCATCACATTCCACATTAAAGGTTTTTGTGAAGTCTAGCATAGCTAATACTAGTGCTAGGCACATTGCCTCTTCAAGATGTTCAAAGGCCTTAGTTGCTTCAGGAGTCCATGAAAATGCATCTTTCTTCAATAATGTTGTTAAAGGTGCTACTATTCTCCCATAATTCTTAACAAACCTGCAATAATACCCTGTTAACCCGAGAAATGCTCGCAACTACTTTATGGTTGTGGGGACTTTCCATTCCTTAATGGATTTAATTTTGTTAGGGTCTACCTTGACACCCTCGTGAGATAAAATATGAACCAAATATTCCACCTCTTATACTCCAAAGAAAAATTTGGATGTTTTTGCATATAATTGTTTCTCCTCCAATAGTTTGAGCACCCTGTCAACATGTTGAACATGATCCTTCCAAGACATGTTGTAGATTATTATGTCATTAGAAAATACTAGCACAATTTTTTTAAGGAAGGGTTTGAAAATGGAATTCATCAACCCTTGAAATGTAGAAGGTGCATTGGTAAGGCCAAAAGGCATGACCAAAAATTCATAATGACCTTCATGAGTTTGAAATGTTGCTTTAGGAATATCTTCAGTCTTCATTCTAATTTTATGATATGCTAAACGAAGATCCAACTTGGTAAAATAAATTTCTCCCTGTAATTCATCCAATTATTCATCAATCACAGGAATGGGAAATTTATCTTTAATAGTGAACTTATTGTGCTCCTTATAATCTGGACACATGCGCCATGATCCATCCTTCTTGTGAACCAATACTACTGGAGCAGAGAAAGAACTTTGACTAGGTTGAATTATACTAGCCTCTAACATTTCTCCAATCATACGTTGAATTTCGCTCTTTTGGAAATAAGGATATCTGTAAGGCCTGATATTTGGAGGAAAAATTCCTGGAATAAAATGAATAGCATGATCATGATAACGAATAGGTGGGATTCCTTTGGGCGTTTCAAACACCATGGAATGATTGTCCAAGACTTTTTAGAGATATGGAGAAATAGATTATTTTGATTTTGGAACTTCTAGTGAGAATAATTGTGCCATTACACCTTGTTGTTCTTTCTTCAGAAGCTTTGTCATGACATTAGAGCTTATTATCTTTCCTGGCTTCCCTGCGATACCTCATAATTATATTTCCTTTCCTTCTGAAAACAATTTCAAGAAAAGTTCTTGAAAATTTAAAGCTACCATCCCTAAAGATTGTGACCATTGTACTCCTAGTACAACATCAGAACCTCCCATTGGAATGGAAAGCATTGGACTATTCAATACATATTCCCCCATGGTTAGCTTGATATTATGGCATTTTCCAGAGAAATTTATAGTTCCTCCATTTGCAACCATCACTTGACATTCTGGTGCTGGGTATAGGAAACAATTCAATTCCTTGGCTACCTTACAATGAATAAAATTATGGGTACTACCTGAATCAATCAACGCTATTACCTTTTTATTCTTGATATGTCCTTCTATATTGAGAGTTTGAGGAGTGGTAATTCCTGCCAATGCATTACACGATATGGTCAGACTCATTCCTTCTTCTTCTAGGGTTGGTTCTTGGTGTATATCCTCTTCTTTTGAAGTTTCTTATTCCTTTTCTTCCTCCTCTTCACAATCGATGTAAAATAATTTCTTCTCAGCACACTTATGACCTTTAGTGTATTTGCTATCACAACTTTAGCAAATCCCTTTTGCTCCTTTTTCTTCCAATTGTTGTGGTTTCAACCTTGTAGGTTGTGGAATTCTAGGAGTAGAAGCACTTCCATATTTATAGATGTGAGTGGTAGGCTTCCTTATCGCTATAATTTTACATTCAATTTTTCTTTCCAACCTGAATGCCTTCTCCAATGAATCAAGTTCCCAAACGCGAACTTCATGTTGGATGTTATCCTTTAAATTCCCTATGAAGACATCAATATTATGTTCCTCTGGAATATCAGTTACCCTTATATTCAATTTTTGGAAGTTCTCAATGTGCTCCACCACTGAACCCTTTTGTTTGAGATTTATCAATTGGCTAAAGAAGGTGTTGCTCTTTGTATCCTCATAATGTGTTATCATTTCCTCCATAAAAATTGACCAAGTGACAATTTTTTTACAGGAGAAAAGCCATTGATACCATACAAATGTATTTTTTTCTAAATGTAAGGTTGCAATGGACCTTTTGTGTGTTTTGCACATTATTGAGATCAAAATATTGCTCCATCTGTAGCATCCATGTTACAGGATCCTTGCCATCAAACTTCCTCATATACATATTTAGAATATGGTGGTTCTTCAATCCAACATTAAAGTTTATGAAATCACGATTAAAATTTATTTTTTTCTCATCATGAGTTTCCTCTACTATCTTTCTGCCATTAGAAAAAAATTCTTGTATCAACTTTGTCAAACCTTCAATGTCTGCTTTTAGATCATTCCTCATGTTTTCCATTTTTTCTTCGATCTTAGCTTTGATGTCATCCATCTTAGCTTCCACGCTAGCTTCCATGCCATCCATGCCATTCTTGAAACCCTCCATGCCTTTCCTCAAACCATCCATCTTAGCTTCCACTACTTTCTTCAAAACTTCCATTTCATTTTTCTTTTCTCTTTGCGAGAGCGAAATTTGGTGCACTTACTCTCGTAATTTTGATATTTCACGTTGCATTTCTTCGTCTTCATGAATCATAGTATAGCCTTTTGAAGGCTTAATGGGTGTTGAATTATTTTTAGGGGGAATTTTAGAAACCAATATAATATGCCATTGGAATCAATTCAAACTAATTCTTCAAAAAAGGCTTATGGAATTCGGAAAAAGACAATACACACCTTTTTATTGCTTTTGAGGAGCTCGATATTGAAATTGAATTATCTCGGCTATTTAGGATCTTCAATATCTGAAATTAGGCCCTGTAGTAGCCCTATGAATCTTCTTTCGAATGCCAAAGTTTTGACGTGATTTAGGTTCTTCAAGACAAAGCTATGCCCAATCTCCCACAATGACCTAATTATGGACTAGTTCAGTAGAGAAAACTTAAATGGTGTGCCACATGTCACTATTTCCTCCCTCGGATCTCAAATTTATACAAATAAAACTAAATTCCATGTACTTGCAGCCACTTTTTACAGAATTCCAATCTGATGCTCAGAGAGAGAGTTATGATGATTTTACCGTGGTCACCTCTTTGAGATAATATTGGAGAGCCTGAAAAAAACCATAACTTCCACAAATCATATCTCTGAAACTATTGCAAACCAAGATCTTAAATTTTTACAGGAATTTCCTCAAGATTTCAGCTTCCTTATGTAAAAGTTACAGCTTCTGAAACTTTGTAGAAGAACATTTATTACACAAATTCCACGATAACCCGTTTTAGGTGAAATTCAGGAGCCTAAAAAACCCTAACTTCCACAGATCATAACTCCGAACATATTGTGAACCAAGATCTGAAATTTTTCCATGTCGTTCCTCTAGATTTCAGATTTTCTCTGTAAAAATTTTAGCTTCTAAAACTTCATAGAAAATCAGTTATAGTGAAAATTCCACGATGACCTGTTTAGAGCAACGAAACCCTAGAATCCAAAGATTTGATTCCAAATGTTAAGAAACCAACTCCAAAAATAGAAGAAAAGAGAGATCAATGCCTTATAAATCAGCCACTTTGGGGGGGAAACCTCCAATAATTTACATAAATGAACAATTTTTGGATGATACAAATGAAAACCCCTCCTTTTATATATAGGAGTCCACGGGGTTACAATATAATCCTAACTGACCTAACAATAATAATGTAAGGGCACAATAATAACAATATTGGGGTTACAGGGGTACAACATTAACCATAATGGGGTTACACTAACACTAATAAGGGACTATACTAGTAATATATGGACCTAACACTCTAACATGTTCTTTAACTTGTTTTATTAAATTGTTTAATGACATTATCTAAATATTGTTGTGTACTATATATCTTTTAGATATATGCACATTTGTTTGGGACATGATTCCACCCCTACCGGATGATCCTGTAGATGACGAGGAGATGGTAGAGGCCGCGGATTAGGGTGACATACCTCCTCGGGTGAAAATACCTGTTGGCATGCAGCTTAGGGAAAACATTTGATTCAAGGTGGAGTTAGGCAACCGACTATGTAGACTGCTGGTTGATGAGGGAGTCTACCCTACGACGATCAGAGAGATCTAGGATGATGGTATGCTCATAGATATCTGGAGGGACATGCCCTGTGATATGATGAGCCTTATGTGTCATATCGTTGGAGCTTCGAAGCTACTGGCGGCTAGGAGGGATAGGCGCAATGGAGATGCATGACACAACATCTCATCGGATGATCATGATCACAAGGGGAGTGATAATTCTAGTACTCCACCTCCTCCTCCTTCACCTTGCACCAGAGATGAGAAGCCAACATCTACTCCTAAGCAGGCATATTCTGAGCAGGCACCATCTCAGCAGGCACCTAATCCTGAGCAGACATCATTTGAGCAGGCACCTCCTGAGTAGAAATTTCCGTCTGAGTAGGCACCATCCACTGAGAAGGCTGCACCATCTCAGCAGGAACCTCCTTAGCGAACACCATCTGAGTAGGAAACTCCTGAGCAGGCACGTCCATCTGATCAGTAGGCACCATCGACTAAGCAGACACCTATGGTTGAGAATGCACATTCATTTGAGCATGGGGCACCATCCACTGAGCATGCCTTGAGTACTACTTGCATCGAGAGGCGCTCTACAACCCATTATAGGGTACATGTGTAGAGGTAATGTGAGAAATGTAATGTAAAAATTTCACATTCGTGTTGAAGTATAAGGCACATGTGTAGATGTAATGTAAGAAATGTAAGGAGCACTGTTACCGATGAAATATGTAACCGCACTGTTACCTACTTTTTTTTGGTAGCATAAAAAGAAACCGATTTTGAAAAGTGGTGATGCAGAATCACCCCTTTTTTTTGTGCACATTTTTGACACTCTAATATTTTTATTTATGAAGTTTGAATATTTTTTTTAAAATGTTAGTGATTTTCATGCTAATTTTGAAATGTATTGATGCACCATCAACTTTTTTTTTTTTAGAGCGGTGATTTTCATGCTAATTTTGAAACGTATTGATGCAGCATCAACCTTTTTTTTTTTTATAGTGGTGATTTTCATGTTGGTAATAAAACACAAAACTTAGATAAAAAAATATGCATAAAAACAATAAAAATGTAAAAAAAAAAAAAAAAAAAACAAAATTAACTCATAAAAATAAAAAATTTAAACCAATATATATATATATATATATATATATATATATATATATATATATATATACATATATATATATATATATATATATATATATATATATCAAAAGAAATTACAAAATTTGAAAAAAAAAACATATAATTTAAAGAAAAAAAAAACAAAAATTAACGAAAAAAAACAAAAAAAATAAATAAATCAAAAACATTTTTTCTAAGTTATTAAAAAAAACCATATAATTAAAAAAAAAAAAAAATAGAAAATTTTAAATTTTAAATTAAAAAATAATAATAATAAGAAAAAAAATACAAATTTTAAAATTAACAAAAAAAAAAAAAAACTATCATTAAAAAACAAAAAAAATGAAGAAAACCACATGCAAATCATTAAAAAACAAATATCCATAAATTTATTGTTTTTTTTTAAATGAAGCAATTTATAAATTTAAAAAATGAAAAATTAAATAAACTAAAAGATTAAAAAAAAAATTAAATTAAATTAAATTAAATAAATTTAATAAATAAATTTTAAATTTTAAAATATAATTAATCTAAAATATTAAATTTAAAAAAAAAAAAAAAAACAAAACAAAAAAAACAAAAAAATTTAAAACAAATTAAATTTAAAATAAAAAATTTGAATTAAAAAAAAAAAAAAAAAAAAAAAATTGAAAAAAAAAAAATTTAAATTAAAAAAAATATTAAAAAATTTAAAAAAATTAAAAACAAAAAAGAAAAAAAATATATGTTACGAATTTTTTTTTTTAAAAAGAAGAAGAAGAAGAAGAAGAAGATTATGGTGGCGCCGCCACTCGGCCTCCCGTGGTGGGAGGCTGATTCCTGGAATCGCCCTCCCGCTGCGGGAGGCCGATTCTCGGAATCGGCCTTCTCCGCCACCAGGGCGGGAGGCCGATTGGCGACGCCACTACAATCAAAAAATACTTTTTATTTATTTATTTAATTATTTTTATTTTTAATATATATTTTTTTAAATTTGATTTTTTTTTTAAATTCAAAAAATTTAAAACTTTTTTTTTATTTAATTTTTATATTTGAAATTTAATTTTTTTTCATTATTTATTTATTTAATTTATTCATTTTTTTTGTTTTTAATTTTTAATTTATTTATTTTTTAATTTTATTCATTTTTTTGTTTTTAATTTTTTTTCTTTGTAAATTTTGTTAATAATTTTTATTAAATTTTGTATTTTTTTTATTTAATTGGTTTTTTTTTTTAATTTTTTTTTTAATTATTAAATTTTATGTTTAGTTTTTTCATTTAATTTTTTAAAATTTAATAAATTTTGTATTTTTTTTTAATTTATTTGAATTTAATATTTTTTTTTTTAATTTTTAAATTTTTTATTATTATTTTTTTAATTAAATAAAATTTTTGTATTTTTTTTATTTCAATTAAAATTGTGTATTTAAAATTATTATTATTATTATTATTTTTTAATTAAACTTAATATTTTCAAATTAATTTGTTTTTTATTTTATTTTTTATTTAATATTTTATTTTTAATTTATTATTTTCAATTTTTCATTTTTAATTGATTTTTAAAGTTTTTTAACTTTTTATTTTAACAATGTTTTTTATTTGCTTTTTATTTATTTATTCATTTATTTATTAAAATTTAATATATATATTTTTTAATTTAATAAAATATAATATATATATTTTTAATTTAAGTTCATATATATATATATATATATATATATATATATATATATATATATATATATATATATATATATATTATTTTTTATAATTTAAATTTAATTTATTTTTAAAAATTTATTTGTTTTTTTAATATATATATATTTTTAAATTTAATTATTTTATTGTATTTTATTTTTCATCTTTTATTTTTTTATTAATTTTTCATTTTTTTTACTTTTAATTTAAATAATGTTTTTTTTTTTTTAATAAGTTTTAAATTTATTAAAATTTAATATATTTCTTTAAATTTAATTTTTTATTTTAAAATTTAATTTTTTGTTTTTAATTTAATAAACATTTTCTTTTTTAAATTTAATTTCTATATTTTATTTTTTATAATTTCTTTCTTTTTTTAACTTTTTTTTTTTTAAATTTAATATTTTAATTTTGTTTTTATTTTTATTTTTTTATTTCTATATATTTTGAAATTTAAATCTTACATTTTTTTTTTTCCTTAAATTTTAGGTTTTTTTTAATGTTTGAATTAAAATTTTTATTTTGTTTTTATTTTTATTTTTTTATTCCTTTATATTTTTAAATTTTAAGCTTTAAAATGTTTTTATTTGTTAAATTTATTTTTTTTTTCTTAAATTTTAGGTTTTTTTTTAATGTTTGAATTTTAAAAATTAAAAAATATTATTTCTATTTTTAAAAATTTCAAAGATATGACAATTTTTTTTTTTGTTATTCCAGCTTCAACTGGTTTTGTTTTGAGGGTGTTTTTAAAATCCTTTTTTCAAGAAACAATTTTGTTTTTAGCATAATTTTATAAAATGTTGAAATTTGACCTTAAAAAAAAAAACCAAGTGCGTTCTGGAATACACTTTTTTTGTTTTTGGGGTGTTTTTCATGTTTTTTGAGTCTTTTTGGGCTAGAGTTCCCGTTTTGAGGTCAGGTTACCTATTTCATCGATAATAGTGTTAAGGTAAGAAATGTAATGTAAGTAAATATTTTAAATGCTGGAGTATATTTACAAACACTAAAAAAAGAGGCATCGTAAATAAATAAACCAAAGGTATGGTAAATAAAAAATAAAACCTATTTTTATACTTACTTCAGAGGTATGTTAAATAAATAAATAAATTGGAGGTATGGCAAATAAATAAAACCTCTTTTTATACTTACTCGAGAGGTATGGTAAATAAATAAAACCTTTTTTTATATTTACTCCATAAACCTTTTTATATTTATGAAAACTAAAAAATGAGGTTTTATTTAGGTGAAGCCTATGGGCCAAATACCATGGAACAAATTATTAGTAATACCATGGGCTAAATACTATGGTCCATATTTATAAAAGATGTATTGTAAATAAATAAATATAGAAGAGGTATATAGAGGTATCGTAAATGCATAAAAATATATCAAATATGACTATAAATCAACATCTAAGTATATACCAAGCCTATGGGCCAAATACCATGGTAAATAAATATAAATATAAATATACAAGAGGTATTGTAAAAAATAAAACCTCTTTTTATATTTACTCCATACTCCTATTTATATTTACGAACACTCAAAGAAGATGTTTTATTTAGTTGAAGCCTAAGGGCCAAATACCCTAATATTAAAAGATTAATACTAATATTATTATTAATTATAATATTCATATTAATATATAATAATATTAATAGTATTAAATTTAATAAATTTGGATCCCAAAGGTTTTTATTTTAGTACACTATATACATTGACTATCTCAGGTAAACACGAAAATGTAAATGTAAAAGTAATGTTTAACATTTAATATTTAAAAAATAATCTAATTAATCTAATGTTTGCCCTAATGAAAAATAAATTCTCTCCCTAAATATATAAATTTAACACAAATAAAGTGTAGAATTGTATTTGTGAGGAAGCATCTCTATGACAGTGAGAAGAGCAAGGTTACTTGGGAGTGGGAGCAAAAACGAGGAGTGAGAGCGGGAGCGAAAACAAGGAGCAAAAGCAGGAGCAAAAACAGGGAGCGAGAACGAGAGCAAAAATGGGGAGTGAAAACGAGAGCAGGAGCGACATTTTTAGAAGCTCCCAGTTCAGGAGCGATTTTTTATATAATATATATATATTTATATTTCGATTCATATAGGTCAACAAAAGCATGTAGAATGATGAATTAGATATAAAAAATCATAAAAACATAGATTGAACCATATAACACTAATCATCTATAATTTATAATCTTCATCAACCACGTCAACAAGTTAGTAACATACAACCTATTGAGTCTCATGATTCGTCAATATCAAAGTTTCAACCTTTCAAAATTCAATATATAACTTTTATCATCATTGATCACCAAAGTTGTACTTGTAAGCTAAGTGTAACCATTACAACAATGAATATATAACATGAAATGAAATAAATTTCATGAATCATGGTATTCATAATTCATTACCATTAAGTTATAATTGTCAACTTCATACTTCAAACTTAAATTGTCATATATTGTTTTTAAAAAATATCATAATAAATATGAAAGAGTAAACAGTTATAAAAACTACTAGAAACTAGAAGAGACAAGTAAATATGTTATCTATAGCTAATGCTTGGGCCTCTTACTGCCATGAGAAATTTCTAAATTTTGTTTCTTGTTGGAAAATCATGATCCTTGTCATTAATATCACCCTCTAAGCATTAATATCCAGAGGTATATTTGTCATTACCTCTCGATCTGTACATGGATATTTTTCATTAATATCAACATCTAAGCATTCACTCTAGGAGCGCGCTTTGGGAGCTAGTTTGAGGGAGAGTTCTTCGGGAGCGGATTAGAGGGGGGGAGCTGCTCCACCACAACCTTGGAGAAGAGTGAACAAATATTTGTGAGAAAGGATTTCGGGAGCTGTGCGGAGTGGAAAATAATATTTGTTGGAAAGGATTTCACAGTACAAACTGTGATATATTTTTAGGTTTAATTTCATTTGCTCTTGCATTTTATTTTCTTATACCTTTTTGTTTTTACCTTTTCATCTACTTGGACTCCATGGATGTGATCATGTGTAATGAATTACTCTTTACACCAAATTAGAATTATTTAATTTCTTCCTTACCTCAAACCTTTCTCGAATCTGAAACAAAGTGATTTCAAGAATCTATTTCTAAATGTGTAAAAAACTAGCCTAGATCCATATTAACTCCGGATCTATCAAGCCCCAAGAGGGATCAAATATTTCGAGGTCCAAACCTTTCCTCAAGTTTTGCACTCAAAACAGAGGTTTTCACCTCTAGAGATTTGATCCCTCTCGGTGCTTGATATATCCGGAGTTAAGATGGTTCTAGGTTGGTTATAGTATTGATGTAGTACCACCAGATATTTGACATGTATATGTAGTTCTATTATAGTTGTATATATATATATATATGGTGCATGTATTTTATGTTCATGTTGATGTACTTAATTTACATGTTGGTGTTCATCCTGATGTATATATTGTTAGGCCATCTTCGATATTTTCATTTAATGTTCTTGCAGATAGATGTGTATGTGACATAAATTATTTGACATGAGATGTATATTTGATGTTTATGTTGTGATGATGTTATACAATGCTTTTGTTTTGTTATATGATCATGATCACGATGATTAGATGATGTTAGCGAATTTGAATGTGTATTTTAGAAAATGATGTATGTACGATGGTTATCATGATTGTGATGTTTATTTTTAATATTAAATCATGATATTTATTAAATATTATGTATTGGTAATTGTAAAATTGTGCATTTGTAATTATAATTGTATGTAAAATTGTAATTGTAATTGTAATTGTAATATGAATTTTAATTGTAATTGTATGTAAAATTAAAAAATTGTAATTTTAATTGTAATCGTAATTTTAATTGTAATTGTATTGTGAAATTGTAAAATTGTAATTTTAATTGTATGTATTGTCATGATTAAATTTTATTAAAACTGTGCAATTTGTAAATTTGTAAAATTGTATTGCAATTTTAGTTGTAATTGTATGTAAAATTGTAAAATTGTAATTATAATTGTAATTGTAATTGTATGTAAAATATTTGTAAAATTGTAATTGTATTGTGAAATTGTAAAATTGTAATGTAATTGTATGTATTGTCATGATTCAATTTGATTAAAATTGTAAAATTTATAAATTTATAAATTTGTAAATTAATTTTCAATTTTGAACTATATCTACCAAAGTAAAATGTATACCGTACATATTGTTAAATTACTATAATTGTAAAATTGTAAAATTGTAAATTTGTATGAATATAAATAATTGTAAAATAATACATCTAGAATAATATGAATTTTCGTAAGATAATAAAGTTTAGAAAATAATGCAAATAAATTCATGTTTAGAATTATCATTATTTTATTATGATCTTACAAACCAAAAATAATAGTATACATTAATAAATTATTTAATTTTGAAGATATCTTTCACACACACACACACACATATATGTTAGGGTGCATTTATTTAAGTAATGATATAGTGAAAAACCATTTAAAGAAATCAAGTAGTTGTATTATTTTAGGAATTGACATAAAAAAAAGAACTTGATACAATGCATTGCTTTCGAGATCAACATAATTGCAAATTATCAAGTGAAATGATTTTAACATTAACACAATGAAAAAAAATTAATTCAAAATACATATTATAATGTTTGGAAAAAAAAGAGTCTTAGTTATAAGGTTAAGTCCTCTTATTTATAAAGAACCCATCTTAAATAGTATAAATGATGAAATAACACACGTACCATATCACTCTATGTTCTCATGATCACCCTCATTATCTTTCACCTCGCTTGGCATGATAACACTATTTTTCACAAAAATATGTTTTGATTTAGGGTCATGTCTCAATACGAACCACCAATTCCTATCCAACACATCTGGGTAAAAAAGCACCTAGTTGAAGTGTTTGGGGAAAACATAAGGCTCCTTTATGTAAATTTGACAAATTATAAGTCACTTACTCTTTATCAAGCACCTTTTTCATTTCGTTTGGAGATTATTCCCTTGTCTTTTGTATTCATCCCTTTCATCATCCCAAATCACTGCACCCAATGTGTTGTTGATATGCTTGATGTACTCTCTAGCATAATATAAAGACTCATACGATATTTACCCCTCTGCCATAGACCCCTCGGGTTTTGCCCTTTGTTGAACAAAACATTTCAATTTCTTCATGTACCTCTCTAAGAAGAAAATCCAATGATAAGAAACCACCGCAATTAATTCAACCTCATCTACTAGGTGGATTAGAAGATGAACTTGCAATTCCATGAAACTCGTTGATGGTTCCTTCTCAAACATACAAACAATCTCAACTATCTCTTGACGCCACCGTGGAATTCTAGCCACATTAATCTCCTTTGACGTGATCCAACGTAAAAATGCAGATAATTTAGATACGACACGTCCTAGGTCTTGGGGGAAGTCATGTTTCACACACCCATGCATGAACAAAGGATAATGACATTGCAAAGTGATAAGCACATGCAATAATATACAAAATTAGTTATGTTTTATGATCCCATGGGATAAAAATTATTAATATAAAAAATAAAAAAATCATGCTTTTGACATTATAAGTACTCTTAGAAGATTCAAATGGTCATGCGATTTCAACCCCGACAAATGGTCTTCCACAGTGAAGCAACACCATAGTGAAGACCCATATGAATATGACACCCTCACACCCATTATAACTTCCTTTGCTAAATAAAGATCATATTTTTTTTAAATCCATGGGACATCACCTTCATTGAAATACCAATTAGAGGGACCAACCTCTGATCATGTACTTTCTAATTGACTTGGCAAATGTTTCTTTTTAGTTTTTGAAGTAATAAGATCTTTCCTAACAGCCAATGTGTCACTTTGTTTCGATGATATGTGCCTCCATAAAGAAGATGAAACATTTTTAAATGTATGCATGGGATCTAATAAGTGGGTAATATTAATATGCTCCCAATATGGGAGGTTATAGAATATATATTTCCTTTTCATCCCAATGGGAAATTTCTCAACATATGTGTCGAAGAATTATGGATCATTGAACATAGGCTCCCCATTTGAATCAAACATTTCTACGAACTTATTCTCCTTCTCTCTCTCATATTCTCTAAGCCATTCAACTAATGTCATTATTGTAGGAATTTGGGTTCTCTCTCGTTTACCATTGAAAGTGGATGCTTCTCTTCTATAAGGGTGTTCTTATGGGAGGAATACCCTGGAGCAGTGATACACTGGATTTCATAGGTCGTTGGACCATATAGCTTTTAGAGAAGGTCCACAACATTTACATCCATAATACCCTTTTGTTACAAGACCTGTGAAATTATTGTATACAATATGCATGGCATGTTAAGTAATATCATGAACATCAGAACAATTAAAACGAATTAAACTAATATGCGAAATAATATTGTTACGTATATAAACAAATCAATAAACATGTAATTTACCAAAGAAAACTCCTAAGCCTAGATAATCATGTGTCATGTAAGCACATATGCCATACAACGTAAAACTCCTCTCTACTGCGATGGGTCTTGATACACCATATACATTTATCCCATCCCATAATTACTTCAATTCATCTACCATTGGTTGTAAGTAGAAATCCATATTCTTCACTTGTATTCTACCAGGGACTGTGAGAGGCAACATAAGATATTCATTCTTCACGGACAACCATGGGGGGATATTGTTATTGATCACTACTACATGCCAAATAGAATAGTTGGTGTTCTGGACGGAATATGGTTTGACGCCATCCATGGCTATGCTGAGTTGTAGACTTTGTAGTTCATCCTTGAATGTTTTGGGCCATGTATCCTCTATATGCTTCATGGCTATTGAATCTGTTGGGATTCACATAACTCCTAACTCTCTTCTCTGCGAGGCATGTCATCCCTGCAACATAGCTAATTCTTTGCAAAAAAAGCGCCTTTGAATCCTTGGGATTATAATTATGTGCCTCAATATCTTAAAAGTAGGACCACATGATTTACCCTTATTTTTTTATTTATCATACCTGTCATGCCCACATTTGGGACGTATCTCTTTGTCTGCATATTCTCCTCTATATAAAATACATTCATTTTGACATGCATGATATGATATGTACTCAACACCCAACATTTTCAACAATTTCTTTGCCTCTTCGCAGCTACCGGGAAAGACATTATCACTTGTAAGAGCCTTATCTTTGAATAAAATATAGTTGTTGTACAATATTAAATGTAAAATGCCAATAATTATTAAATTTCATAAAATTTACCATTTGTAATGTTGATTGTGTAACAATATTTCTCAAAATATAAGGGACTTGATGGTCAATTACCTCAAAATTTCTGAGAAACATGCATTCAACAACCTAAAATTTTCTTCCAAGTTGTACAGTAACATTATTGTCCCCAGCTGGGTAGAATTTGACTAACCATCGGGTCCAAAGAGATGGGTGGTGGAAGAAAATTTAAGGGTTTCAAAAAAGGTATCAGCGATATGAGCATTATCCCCTAGCTGATCATCATTTTGGAATGCATATAGAAAATTGTCTCCATGGCAGTCATATCCCTTAAGTAATCATCCATACCAACCTCTATTTGATTGCCTCCATTGCCAGCTTGTGAAGAACTACTATTGTTGTAGTCATTCCTAATTGGTGAAACTAGAGGTAGTGGGAATTGAATAGGTGGCTGATTCAACCATTATTGGTATCGTTCCTCTTCAATTTTTTGTCTTAATTAAGTCTTCTATTGATTTGAGGGGTGCAACGGAAGATGGTAAGTAGGTCACTTATCATCGCTAAAATCCTAATAATTTCAAAAAATATATTTGAACATGATTAGTATAAAATCGATGATATCAATTAGTAAGCACATAAATGCATGATTAATTGGTTTGACTTTGAAATAATTACATTATACCAAACAATTATTACCATCATTGTCCCAGGATTGTGGCTAGAAGAGGGCATGTTACAATTGGCAGGGTGAAGTCGCTGTCTATTTTCATCTACCAACTGCGCCTTCCGGTATCCTTATCCTGATAAGAGCTTCCGACGTAATGGAACTGTTTGAATATTTTGTGCATCTGAACTCGAATATGAATCTGCATGAACCTGCAAATTTGTATACATTAATTTTCTTCAGCTAATTGACATGGATAAAATAAATAAATTCAATTAGATAATGAAAATATAAATAAAATCTAAAGTAATTACATCTTGAGATGGATAGGGAGAACTTCGTGATGGACTTTGAGAAATATTATGGAACGAGTTCGATTTTGAAGAATTGTCCATTTGATATTATGAGATTTTCTCCCTGCATTTGAGAAAAATCAAAAATAAATTTTGGTGTACATACCTAAAAGTAATTTTGGTGACTTAAAAAAGGAGTTATTGTTATCGGTGCTAATGTATTGTTAACCGCACTGGTGTGGTTTTATTATCGGACGCACCGATGCTATTAGTTAAAAAACACATCGAATATCACGGAAAAAAAGGTGCAACTTCATTTTTTTGAAATGAAAAAAAGTGGCAAACTAAAAAATGGGCGACAAATGATTTTCGGAAATCTAATTTCATAAAAAATTCTTTAAATAGTAAAATCTATTCATTATTTCATTTTTTTTGAAAATTTTTTCAGGGAGGGATTTACATGAGAGACATACCTAGAGAAAGAAAGCATTGTGGAGCAGAAAAATACTTTCAAACAACAACACTATTCAGAGAATTAGAATTTGAAACATATGGTGATTCACACAAAAACCCTATAGTATAGTAAAATTGTTAAATTTTCTGTAATAATTTTTTTTTTTACAGTTTCTTTTAGGTTTAATACATGCATAGTAAAAAGTTTAAATTTTAATGTGCATTTTACTAATAAAATCATTTACAGTTTATATTCCTATTTACATTTAATTAAAATTCACGAAAAAAACATAAAAATCCATTCTTAAGTTAAACCCTTGCTTCTCGTCTATGTGACTTCACAATTAGGGCTTTTCATTTTAGATTTATAGGGTGTAACTTGTTCCACTTGACAAGGTACTTGGTAATTACTCAATTTCAAAACTACTTGATCCTATTTAAGGATTGTTTTTGGTTCTAGAATGACATTTCCTTCTAAATCAAGTTTGCACAAAATAGTTTGAACTATGATGTTGCCATTGATTACATTTTTTAGGCAAGAAACATGGAATACTGGATGTACATGTCTCTCTATCAATTAATATTTAGACCTAGGTACCCCATGTCACACCATCTAGGTATATCTAGGCAGATCTTTAAGGAAATAACATTTTCTTGAATGAATATATATATATATATATATATATATATATATATATATATATATATGCACACACACACACACACACACATATATATTTGACATCTAATACCTCAACCAATTTATGATGTAAATATATGTACCCTGATATTAGGTTGATCAGTCAGAATCATTTTGTGAGCCTGCATGCCTATGTATCTATGTTATATATATTTCAGAGCCAACATGCCCAGACATATATGCCACTTTTTTTTATGTGGCCATATGGACAAGATTGTCAGGTGATGTAACTGATGTACATATTTTATAATGAAATAATATAAAACGATTTGGTTATGGATCCTGCTTAATGGTAAAGAGTATGAAGAGTGTGCAAACCCAGGATGACAAAGGGAAATGGTGTTGGATGAGAGGTGTTGTTAATGTGGGAAACTTGGGCCCACGTGGCTTCATGGTGTGCCACATTGCAAAGAGACCATGTAGTTATGGGGGTTATATATATACTTGCCTGCAGGCCTGATGATAATTATGAAAATGACTATGATGATGATGACAATGATTCTGAGGAAGGTTTTGGATTTTGGTCCTGAGAAGCCAACTAGTGAGCCTTGAGAATAGGCTTCGGACTAGGTGGGAGTTATATTGATTTTTGGCCTAGAGGGTGCCTAAAGCCTTAGAGTAGCATTAATGTTGGGTTAGCACCTTCGTGGTTTCCTTGGAGGGTGCCTAGAGCTCTGGATTAACATGAATGTTGGGTTGGAACTTTGGCCATGGATCTATGGTAATTTCTAGTTATTGTTGCTTATGGAGTTGTAGCCCCAACTTGGGGGTGACTCATAGTTTAAATATATGAACCACGCGGTCTATGGAAAGTCGTAACATGGAGAGCTCGTAGCATTCGGTCTATTTCTACCGAATAGGTGTTCAATTTATGTGTTGTGTTGTTTATATGTTTTAATTTTAAAACCATACCTTCGAGGATTATGTAAAATTATATATAATGATTATAATTATTTTTTGCATTACAATTACGTGATATGTTTACTATACCTATTATTTACTTGTGTACTTGTATGTAATTTACATTTAATATTGCTTTCCAAAAACCCCAGTTGGAGAATTCATGATAGTATATTTAAATGTTGTCAATTAGTAATTATTTATGTTTTGCATGTTGTAATTCCAATGCGTATGTATTAAAATGGTAAATATAAAAATTTGGTAACTGCATTTATAAAAACCCACTATTTTCACGCATAGAAATTATTGTATTAAGGTTAGGTTTTTTTGAAGTTGCGAAGTAACTAAATATTTTAAGCATTGGGTTTGTGGTATTGTTTCCCATCAGGAGGTTGGGGACATTACATAAAAAATTTCTACACACACATAAATATACTAGGTGGATCTACGTGGATCTTATATAATTCTTATATACACAAACGACATGATACCTAGTATAAGATCCACCTAGTTGTTTATTCCTATAGTCACAAAAAGAAAAAAAATCAACCTAGAAAACTATTTCTATAATTAATTTCATTTAATTTGTCTTGTTCACATTCTAAAATATCTTCCATAAATGTTGTGGTGACCCATTTTCATGTATCATTATCATCTTTATTTATCCCTTATAGTTTCCTTTTCTCTTGTTAAATCCCCTACAATTATTTTTTCAAAAGTTGTGTGTGGAAATTTTTACCACAATATTTTTTAACTCTACATACTTTTGTCCCTACACATAGTCCATTATACACTATTTATATACTTATTCATTTCACAAGTTTGTATAACACCATGTTATTCCCACAGACACATTTGCTTCTACTTCTGAAGACGTAGTTGGTGTCTCTCTTTTAGGCACACCCACTCGCATTTTTGTTGTTACAATAAAGAATAAATTGTTAATTCTCCCACGGGCAGACCTACAACCACTCTTGTAGAGAGTAGAGTGTTTTTAATCAAGAAGAAGAAATTGTTTCCATTCCCATAGAGCATAAAAGGGTAAGGTGTCTTTCCTCTTTACGTCTGTATACCTTACTTATCTAACAAAGAAAGTTTCTATGAATGAAGAATCAAGAATTGATGCAATGAGGAAACAAATACGATGAAGGGAAATCATTTGAGGGGTTAGAATGTCTCACCCTAGAGTAGTATATTCTCTTTCTTCCAAAAAAACCACTAAATAGTAAAAGGAGATAGTCCCCAATGAGGGAAGAGAAAAGAAAGACATGTAAATACGGACTGCAAGTGCCACTGTTGATAAAATTATTCAAACTAAAACAATGAAAGATGAATATAAGCGGTGGATAAAATAACAAGAGGACATGTGGAAATACTTGTTGTATTCTTATGATGAGGAGGTGATACCCCTCAAAGAACACTAGAAAATTGTTATAGAGAAGAAAGACAAAGGGGTTGAGATAACATAAATCTACAAGATGAAATGGGAGGTAGAGGAGGAGGACATGAAGAAAGTGGATAAACTAGAGAGAAAATTCAACAAGTTAGAGATACAAAAGGTCTAGTTGGGCATGTTGGTGGAGGTTTACCATAGTTGCAAACCTCCCTCTCCTCAATATATAATTTTCTCGAAACAAAAATATTAATTGTTCCAAAAAAATGCATTAATGATTGGTAAGAATTTTGAAATATCTAGTCCTCTCAGTTTCCACACAACTTACTGACAATGTAATCACAAGGAGAAGAACCTCCTTTGTGAGTCTTATCAACATGATATTTTATTATTCCATGACACAATATGGAAGCATAGTCATTTTGTGGGGGAGGTACAATTGAGAGCTTTCATTTCCTTTCTAGCTAACCAAATTTGTTGGGCTATAGATCGAAAAATTGAAAAGAATAATTTAGATAGAAACTTGAGGATACAGGGAGAACACTACATGCTCTTATAAGTAATCAAAAATAAAAATACTTCGATCTCTTCTCCCCCTATGGAAACCTTTGCACTAAAGAATAAGTAGGACACTATTATGGAATGCCTTGATCAAATCAATATACTCAATGAAATTGTTGAGGAAGGGTGTAAAATGTGGTGGAAAAATTCTAGGGGATACATCAGGTAGAAAGACCCATTCAATCCTATAAACCTACAAATTTCCTTGGAAAGTGTACAAAGCTATGTCAAGTGCATGGGAAAATGTAGAGATAATTGGATTGGGTTGAACTTCCATTATACAATGATATGCTTTCCAGACAAGAACTCCAAGATGGAATTTAAATTGTCTAAGAAAAGGAGGTTGCCTATTGGAAGACCATATTAGAAAATGGAGGATACCTCCTAGATTAAGCATGGAAATAAATTATCAGCCTCAAAAAGCCTCATGGGATCCTTGTTCTCTTTGAATTTAACCTACCATTGGTTGCATAAAGGACATGCAAAAATTTTGGCTGGGGGAGATGGAGGGTGTCTAAATTGCCATATTTTCAACATCCGTATGTAACATTTTCAATATAATTATCTCACTTTAGATCACCTCTTTATGCCCTTTTTATCCACTATTGCCCCATTTCTTGCACATGTATGAATAATCTCTTTTTCACCACCTTAGTTCTTGTTCTTATGCATTATGCTGTGAAAAATTCTATATTTCATACTAATATTTCCATGCAAGAGAAAAAGGACATGAGTGCAACTCCTCTATTTCATTACAACTCTCTACTACACTACAACGCTAACAGTAATTTATCGTTCAAATAAACTATTAATTAATTTGAAAGAATAATGGACCCCTTGATATTTTTCTAAATCCTAATAGTTGTATGAGGTACCTGAAAGAGGTACAATCTACTTAAGAAACAAAGAGAAACAAATAATGTGTAAGAGGTACAATCTACTTGAGAAATAAAAGAAAACAAATAGCCCAACACATAACCATACGACCTCCTTATCTGAACTATACAGATTGTCGATATGGTATTATAGATTCACCTATATGAATCTACAAATCAAACAAGAGTACTATAAGAACTTTCGCTTGACTACATGGAGTTATATGAATATTCTTCTATGGCCTTTATGCAGTACTAGAAAGTACACATTTCCTCAATAATTACATGTGATCATGTGTGAAACCTCTATCTTGACTTGTCTTTATATTTTCAACTAAAATCCCAATATACAAAAACTCTAACATCTTGGTGGAATCTATGATTGAGATTAATCTTAATTTAAATCATAAGTAATTGACATACACCTTATTCAACTCATCAACTAAATATTTTAGTTTTTACATTTTACACTAAATAATTACTTAATAGAATTACTTTTCACACAAAAAATGTGCAAATTTCTCATCTTAACTAATTTTCTAAACACCTTAGTTAATGAAAATATTATTATTTTAATTTAAATTTAACCATTTTTCAGATAAAGAGTGAACTTTGAATAAGGACACTTTATATGAAAAGTAAACTAGTGAATGTGAAAAATAATACTCAAATCCAATTAGAAAATTTACTTGCAAATAGTATCTTATTTGTCAATACCTTTCATACTATATCCTCCCATATATTATAGATAACAAAAACCATATAAACTATGACAAAAAAAAGTTAATATTTATTAAT
>CM076572.1:1137029285-1137181031 GCA_034641835.2 Pinus albicaulis
TCTTATTTGTCAATAAGATTTCATACTATATCCTCCGATATATTATAGATAACAAAAACCATATAAACTATGAAAAAAAAGTAATAGTTATTAATAATGTAGTTTAAAGTTTACAAATTGATTAATTTTTAATAATTTTGAAATAACTAAAAATAATTATACTTTTAAATTAAAAATTATGTTAAATATTAAATAATAATATTATATAATTTAATTTCAACCAAATTTTTTAAAAATATTTAATTTATATATATAGCCACATACAGAAAATGATTAATCATCCTATTTACTAATAACTTTATAATAATAAATATTAATAAAATATATTAATCTTTTAATTCTCTCTAGCAAGCTAACATTCTAGTTTATTTTGAAACTCAAGTGTAAGAATGTATTTTGAAACGTCATGTTATATTTCATCTATTTATAATCATTCACATAAGCTCTCCCACCCTTTTATTAAGTGGTTTGTTGTTATGCATTGGGTTTTCCTCTCACTACTAGGTTTCTTTTGATATTTTCTATATGATATGCATGCGATCCATAACCAAACCATAACCATTAGAAAGTTATAACTCTATATATCATTTGTTGTTTTTTATAACTTTCATTACAATCAGTATAAATAAATTATCGAAAATCATATATAACTTATTCCTACAGTGATATCATAATTTTCCCAATATTCAATATAAAAAAAATATAAATTATATTTTAAATAATTAGACATAAATTGTATTACCACTCTCAATACATATACAAATCATAATTTAAACTCTCAAAATTCAATATCCGTACTTTTCAATTATAGTTTAAATTAGCAAAGTCAACCCATCACCTCATATAGTTTAACAACGGTGAATTTGGTATTCAAAATCCTAATTTAAAATGAATGTAATCCAAAATTAAACTTGCAAAAAAAACATAATAATTGTATTTAAAAATTTTGTTCATTTTATTATTGGAAAATTGAAATTAAAAAAAAACTAAAAAAACAAACAAAAAAACACGTTTCACTTAGAAGTTTAAATAACAGCCTTTTTCAACCAACATAGTGACTGCCAACTCTAAATTCGGTTAAGAAATATTTTTTACCATTAGTTTTTTTCCATTAAATAGACATGTCAGATTTTTTTAAGTTCACAATGTGTCACTCACTTAGATGAAATTTGATAGTGATTTTATAATCAGTGAACTGTATATTTAAAAAGATGAAATATTATATTTCTTAAAATATATAGCAAATTTCGCTTAAATGATTAAAGACATGTTTAGATGCAATGAATTTGAACATGCTTACTAGACATATAATTAAAGTTAAAGGATTGAAAATTTTTAGATGTAATCAATTTTAACGTTCTCAGTTCACTCAGAGTACTCTTGGAATAAAGTTAAAGGATTGAAAATTTTTAGATGTAATTAATTTCGACGTTCTCAGTTCATTTTGAGTATTGTTGGAAGTAATGGAGAAAGTCATAATTAGATTGTTGTTATGGTGAAGATAGGATTGAGATTCTAATATTAGATCTCAAATCTTAATATCCAGCGGGTTAGGTCCCTCGACGTTAGCAGCCTTTACTGCCTGAGCTGGCTGTTAGTTTCTAATTATGACCATGATTTCCGTATGAGGACACGATCGATTGTAATCATACCTTCGCATGCCGATGAGATGGATCTTCATAGCAGCTTGCATGTTGGTTTTATGTGCATTTGTATTGTTTTCTGGTTGAGTTTCGTGGTTTGGCACAACGTAGGAGGGTATTCTGGGGGTGCTTTCCGTCAGTTCCAGCGATTGCTTACAGGGTTTTGGCTTTTTGAGAGCCAGAATGACAAAATCAACCCTGCCAGCTCGTAAATCAAGAGCCAAGGGTAAGGCAACGAAAATATCTTCACGTTCTTGCAAGCGAGGGCGTAAAAAAAATGAGTAGGTGGTTGAAAATCTGGTTAATTTGTATACTGCCATGACCCCTTTGCCTATTCGCAAGAACATACAGGACTGGGAGAAGCATAGTTCGGAAGAAGACATTGATCTGCAGCAGCAGCGAGCAACAATGGACTTTCTACTTGACCCTGGTAGTACTAGGGGCAGGGTATCTCTTTTCCAGCAAACTGTTAAGATGTATTGGCGATTTAAATGTGTTCTTGCCCAAGCCCTCATGAGTATGCAGGAACAGGATGCTCATTCTTCTCTATTATTTGAGCTTAACCATATCAAACAGGACATCACTGTCATGACTAAGATTCAACAGAAGAAAAATGACCACATTGGACGCATTGAAGAGCAGTTGTGAGATATGCAGTGGGTGGAGCTGCTTGGGTCATCTGCTGAATATCCAGCCCCTGTGCACTCTTCTGATGGCTAGGTCTCTTTGGTTCTTTTTGTTCATATATATTTTTTGTTCAACGATATTATAGTGTTTGTTGTATATGTAAGCATTATGGACATAGTCGCGTAGTTCTTGTTGCTATAGCTAGACTGAAACAGTATCATTTTTGGTTGGCCTTTAACTTTTTAAGATGGCCAACAGACCTGGTTTCCCTTTGGGCAGGTTGAGGCACATTTTCTTGATATATTTATTTAGCAACTTGCTCTAAATAATAGAAAAGACAGGTCCTACGAAATTCACAAAAAAAAAAAAAAATCTTAATATCCAGGGAGTGGTTGAAACCATCCCGTTAGTGTGAAAGCCTATATAATTAAGGCTCATCTGACTTAACACTCAGAGTGTGTATGAGTGTGTAAACTCTCTAGGTTTTTACCTGGAGAGTCATTTAGCTAATGTAAATCAGTTTTTAACATGGTATCAGAGCATAGGATCAGAGGCCTATGTTGCTCTATCTCCATGGTGGTTGAAGCTAAGTTGGGTTCAAATCTCCAGGATACCAAGGCACGAGAATCTGGTGTATCTGCCCAATTCCCTGTGTTGTTTTTTTTTGTGAACTTTGTGATGTCGAGCAACATTTGTCAACGGGAAAGCGTAGAGTATTTTTTGATCCGCTCTGCATAGTGAACCCTTCAGAGTATTTCATATGTGGCTTTGTGTCCAGCCACAGTTACATCCTGCCGCCACCACAAGCTAGCAGTCACGGCAATATGAAGAGCCGAATCTAGGGTTATTGCTAAATTTAGAAAATAGGTGTCCACAGCTAGCCAATCGGTCGCCCAAGCTCATCAGATTGGTGGAGATATACCACCCAAGCTCATCAGATTGGCGGATATATTCCTTGATAGCAGCGCCTGCCAGAGTTGGGCCTTCTGTGCCTGTAGTCATACTTGCAAGGGGCTTGTTCTGCAAAGTGTTTTCTATGTCGTTGAGCAGAATCTGATAGCCAAGCCTGGCGTGCTTATCGTATTCCCCTCTCAAGGCCAACGAGTTAAGGACGTGGAAAGGTGTGAGCTTTGATTTCTCGATCTTCCTCTCGAATCTGTGCTTGAGGGTTTTCGGCATAAGGGTAAATCTGTGTTCAAGATTTCATTTGATTTATTTAATTTTATGCGGCCTTCTAATGGCATCCTTGCTTCAACGAAATCAATTTTAGCAACAATTACGAAGTTTGTTGAGCAGGGAAAGTATTATAACGAGGAAAAAGCCAAAGCAAGGTGAATTTTCTGCAACGCAAATTTCATGCCGGAAAAACAAATTTGTTGCTCTTGTGTCACTTGTAATCACGGCGGATTTGTGCAGATTTGATATCTCAAATTTGGAAAAGCTATTCGAAGAGTTCTCCAGGTAAAGGGCACTGGGCTGTCTTCAGAGGAACGTTGTAGAAAAAGGAATGCTAAGGAGGAGCGCTGCCATCCGACTCTCTGCTCAACATTTCCATCCTTGGAGGAGCGTTGCCATCCTCAGCACTGCCATCCTGAGTGCTGCCTACTCGAATGCGATACCATCGTGAGGAGGAGCCGTGCACTAAAACGAAACCCCTACTGTGGTGCGAAATATGTGTGAATCACATGCATCAGAATTGGATGTTGATAGCATTGCCAGCGTGTTGAAAGGTTGTTTATTGCTCATCGCAAGAGCCGAGGGCACTAAGACCTACATGGCATAGAAGCCACAGTCTACAAGGTTCTATTGTTGAAGAGCTGCGAAAGGGAGGTTTCCTGCCTGCGTGGTAATGGGGTTGTTGGAGCTCATCAAAGGACCGAGCGGAGTCGAAATCTGGAAGCAAGACAAAACCAGATAAGCTGGACTTTTAACATGTCTATATTTTTAGATATGTTTGATTCTGATGATGATGACGATTTTCTCATGTGGACATTCGGAGGCGTTAGCTTGGGTAGCATGGGTAGCATTTTTTCAGAAAAACAATGTGGCTTTGTTGGTGACCACGAGAAATGTTGTGCAAGATCCTAATATTGAAGAGTCACGAGTTGATCTTCAGGAAGGATGTAAAGATGAACAAAGTGTTGAAGATCAATTGGACGAGCCACATGAAGTTGATTGCGAAGACATGGCAGAAGAAGGCAGAGCTGGAGAGAATTTAAAATGTGATGATGTCATGAATATTTCTGTGTGTGCAGATGTTAACAACAACAAGGAAGAAACAACGAAGGTTAAAGAGGAATTAAAGTTTCATGAAGCATGGATTGAAACACCGTGTCTTTATGAAATCAACACAGAAGTTGCATCCATAAATGTTAAAGACAACTTTATGGAAGTTCACATGCGTTACACCGAAAATAGTGAGAGAAAACATTCTCCTATTAAGCCTGTGATAACTTTCAGAAGGGTGAGGATAAGCGTTCAAGCTTTCCATCATTGGGGAAGAAATGAGGTGCAAATACATCACTACCTCACGGCGAGGAAAGTGAAGATGAAGCCTCGACTCATAATGAACAAGTATGGATTCACAAGCATAAAGACCAAAATGAAAACCTCTGTTACCAAGTTTTTCATGTTTTTTAATGTAAGCCTAGCTGAGACTAGACCAGCAGGCGTATGTTATTGTTCAGTACCCTTTCTCCATTAAGGGGGAGTGTTGGAAGTAATGGAGAAAGCCATAATTAGATTGTTGTTATGGTGAAGATAGGATTGAGATTCGAATCTTAGATCTCAAATCCTAATATCCAGGGAATGGTTGAAACCATCTCATTAGTGTGAAAGCCTATATAATTAAGGTTCATCTGATTCAATAGTTAGAGTGTGTGTACACTCTCCCGGTTCTTACCTGCAAACTCATTTAGCTAATGTAAATTAATTTTTTAACAAGTACAACATTTTTTATTTCAAAAACACTCTCTTGATAAGATTTTTGGTACACATTAATGAAGAATTTTTAAAATTTAATACATCATTATATCTTTCGTGAAATAGTTGGCTCTATCAATCTGAATACGTCATATTTCCCTTCATGAAATATTCAGCTAACGAGTTTCACGTTATTATATATTAATGTGCATTGTGGGCGCACTCCCTCTGTATGAAACTCTCTGAAATTATATCAATGGTTTCAGGTTAGGAGAAATTAAAACAATGGTTTCAGGTTAGGAGAAATTAAAACAAGGTTTTCAGAGGGTTTTAACTTTGATAAATCTTTTAAAATAAATGAAATAAATTAAACTTAATCAACTAGTAGTGATGTTTTTCAATATATAATTTTATGAAAAGCTCGCTGATGTTTTCCAATATTATAAGCGAAACTTGTAGGAATTGGATTGTGAAATAAAATAAAAAATAAAAAATAAAGGGTCAAAAAAACTTGAGGTTTTCCTGATGCCATCTAACGGCGTCCCATCCCTTATGTATGAAGCTTCTTCAAATACTTATTATTGTTAGATTTAAATTTGTTTAAATTTAAATTACAAACTCAAAATTGCGAGGGATGATTTAAAAGGAGAAAGCATACACTTGCAGAGCCTGTGATGGTCTATCACTTGGGGTGATTGGAGATATCAGTGCAAGGATGTGGCGTGTAAAGTTTAGCTGCCTTAAAAATGACATTTTTGGACTCTAGGAGCATGGTATTCATGCAGTTGCATCTGTCGGTAATACCACATCTGGCTTAAAATGGAGACTTCATCTGTTTTGGTTAAGTTGATTATTAATGGAGAATGAATGAATGAATGAATGATATTTGAACATTTAGAAGATTAAAAATAATTTATGGGACCATCTGTTTCTTAATTTTTTTCTTACTCAAATTGATGATGAGCTGACTCAACCTTTTAACAGATCTCTCACTGAAAAGACAATGCCATGGAATTGATGTCTCTGAAAGCGTCACATTCCAAAATGAAATGTTTTTCTGATTCCACTGCCTCAGAAGTGCAAAAAGTACATACTATTTCTTCCCAAACTTCTTTAAGAGTAGTAACTGAGCTCACCCGGTGATGAGAAGAATAATAATGTTTTAAAAATGTCCTTTTTTTTAAATGTAAGATAAATGATATATTTTGAAAATATTTTGAAATCTAAACTCTATGGTACAATAAATTTGAAAATCACCATGTATTTTACTATTTTGTTTCTTAATTTAGACTTGCGGACATAAATATTTATATGTAAGTTTTTGTTTTTTATTTAGGCTTTAGGACCTGTGTATCTATTGTAAGTTTGAAGTCATCCTTATTTTGATGGTCTGTCTTGTAAATTTCACTGATAAGAATGAATATATTAAATTTGCAATCATCTTATATTGAGTGCCATCCATTCTGATTTTATCATTATCTTATAAACTTTAATTTAAATTCGGACTTGAGGGTTTGGCTCATTTCCTGCAGTTCAACTCCTTAAAGTTGAATTGAGTTCAGTTGATACATTGATTTCCATTATCTTTCTGTACTTTTATCAAAAGTAAAGCGTGGTTATTTTCCACTGCGAGTACTTATAATTTTAGTGGATTATATTCATACCTTATAGCGTCTTCGAAACAAAGGTGAATGATAAAAAGCAAGAGGGGCAAAGTAACAGTTTAAGGCTTAGAACACTCTACTATTATATTTAAAATATCAAGGGATTGACTCAATGACATTAGCAAAAATGACCAGGGTTCGAATTTTATGACATTGATGATATTTATCATAAAAATGAGATGGTATATAAAAAAATATATTTTATTTTTATTTTTATTTAATTAATATAAAATTTATTAACAAATCATTTTATTATGATGAGGATTTATAAAAGTTTTACTATTTGTTTTTTTCTTGTTACATTATAAGTTTATTTATTTTAACAGTGAGAGTGAGTTTGTAAAATTTTGATTTTTTTTTTAAATAAAAAGATTAAGATTTTATCTATGAAAAATATGTTTTGTGGAGAGGTTAGATTTCACTAATAAACTATATTTTTGCAAATTAAATTTCATTTAATTAATTAACTATGTTGGAAAATTAATCCCAATCACTAATGACAACAATCATACTTGTGGTACACAAATAAATTAGGCAAGTGGAGTTTTAATGTAGTTGGCTATTTTACTTGCAAACTGAAGGACATGAATGAATTGAAATAATGGTACAGAAGTAAATCAAGCAAGTGGAGTTTTAATGAAATTCTCATCAGGACGACACTTCCATTAAAGTCAAATGAATATTTAATGCAAGTTCAGAAAATTATGTTTTAGTACAATCTTCCTGGAGCAACAATTTAGTTATAGGTTTTACAATGAGCTACTTAGCAACTCCTACTGAAGTGTAAATCTGAGTAAGCACTCTTGTTTTACTTGGTGAAGGAGCTCAACCTCCATATTTTATGAGAATGTGTTTTTTCTTGCATTTGTGAAATCATAATATAAAGTATACTTTATGTGAATGCATTTTTTCTTGCATTTGTGAAATCACAATTTAAAGTGCCATAAGTTTCTAGAAATTTCAAGTAGGCAATGTATTTTTTCTTGAATTTGTGAAATCATAATATAAAGTATATTTTATGTGAATGCATTTTTTCCTGCATTTTTGAAATCATAATAGTGTCTTTTTTACATTGCAACCACTTTGTTTGATTGTGTTTTATTGTGGTTTAAATTAGTTTTTAGATCTTTTTGGTTGTGTGGAAGTCAATTGTGTGAATTAATCATAGCCATTGTTGTCCAAAAGAGACCCATTTGCCTCAACTTTCACTTGGTATCAGAGCATGTGTAAAATTTTCATGGTGTAAAAGCAAGTGTTTTTACTGGGAGTTAAAAGTTGTTATGAAGACTTAAAACAGTAAGAAATGGCAGCATAAAGCACAAGCTTGATTAATCAGCTTGACTAATCCTCAAATACCTCAATTTAATGGAACAAATTATGACTATTGGGGTATAAGAATGAAGACTTTATTTTATTCTCAAGATATTTGGTATTTGGTGGAGAATGGGTTCCACGAACCAATGGATGCAGCAACATACAATTCCTTATCACAAGTATAGAAGGATTTGTTGACAGACATCAGGAAGAATGATTCAAAATCCCTCTTCTACATTTTTTAAGCAGTTCATGAAAGAATTTCTAAAGGATTGCAATAGCAACAAAGTCCAAGCAAGAATGGGACACCCTCCAAACAGCCTACCAAACCATGGAAAAGGTGAAGACAGCAAAACTAAAAATGCTTAGAATATATTTTGGGACAATTTGTATGAAAGAGTGTGAAAATGTAGGATCATTTTTTACACATGTAATTGGACTAGTTACTCAAACCATGTTCCATGGTGAGACGCTTGAGGAAAGAATAATAGTTGAGATTTTTTTGCGAAGTCTGTGAGCAATATTTAATTCCATTGTTGTGACTGTGGAAATTTCTGAATCTTTACACTTTATGCAGAAATTATTTACTGTTAATCCAGTTATTCTCCTCCTAATTTAGACAAGTTATTAATTGAATAAATTCAAGATAAAATTGAAGAAAAACAAATAATAGATCTCCACCAATCCAGATCTAGAACAAGTTTATGCAGACATAGACAAAGTGACACAGTTATTTATGGAAAAATAGTCCCCAAAAAAACCTAATGCGGGAAAAGCAGTCTTCTGGCTACTGGAGGGTTTTATTATTAAGAAGTTTCTGAATACAACAAGCCTGGGTTCCAGATCTAAAAAACCCGAAAGAGAAATATTAGATCTACAGCTCACTAGCTGATCTAGGGCCAAAATAATGACTGATCCACACCCTCAAACATGATTTACAGAACTCAGCCAAAATTAGGGCCTAGAAACCCCAACACTGCCCCTGAAGCCTCTGCATCAGTCTCTGAAGCCCCTTTGAACCTCAACGCTACTCCGGAAAGTTCTATGTTACCCCATACTAGGTGACGCAGACCTTATGCTTCCCCTTAGGGTCTCTGTGTAAGCCTTGAGGGTTCCCTGCAGCAATTACATTGTCCTTGAGGGTCAACACAACACTCGCATAGCACAAATTTCTGCCCTCCTGTTGCTGCCCTCCTGCTTCTCTACATGACCCTAAACCTTTCCTTTATACTTTTCTCATTGGGAAACCAATGACCATGATCAAATCTTGAATCAATGGCTAAGATTAAAAGAAAGCTTGATTCGTGTGACTTAAGACAATTTGATCACATGTTTAATTAAATTCACTTTAATTATTTAAGTTCCCTAAGTTTTAAATTAGGAAATACCTTAAAATAATTAATTAATTTAATATCTTCTAAACTAGATGAGATCTCCCAAATCAATTTCTGGGTCTTGTAGATCAAGTGTATTCTAGTCCCTCCAAAAATTTTGGGAGCTAGAGCACCACTGATGCTACCCCAAATACACAAAATCTCAACACTCCTTCTTAGCATCAAGGGTGTGCTTTAGCAATACATCACACTATGCATTACAAGATTTTGGGCACTAGTTCTATGCTGCTGATGCTTGGCCTACTACCACTCAACTCTGCATTGTTGCTACCATTCTATACTGCTGCCCATGACTCTGCCACTGCCAGTACAACCTCCGTACTACAGCTCCCTCTCAATATGTTGCATCTGTCCTGCTCATAGCATTGCCACTGTTGATCTATTGCACTGCAACTTCAGTTGTTGAGAGAAGCAACTGAATCTCCTGCCCAATCTTTAAGAGAGAAGTCATATGGGTTGCATCCTCATTACTGAAGCTCTATAAGCCACAAATCTGTGCTGGCATCTGAAGGATGATGCATAGCTACAACTCTGCACTGCGTAAGCAGAATCCCTCTGCACTACTGAAGTCACATCAGCCCCTTGTGTTGAAATCTCTCACACTGTTGTTGCACTACGTTGTCCCTCTGAATCCTTCTGCGTTACTGCATCTCTGCACTGCGTAAGCAGTTATGCTATGCGTTGTTGAAGTCACATCAGCCTCTGTGATGCTGCTACTTCTTCTACGTTGCTTCTTCTTTGCTATGCACTGCTCCTCCCAGTCTTCATATCTGTCTCTGCTTCATTTGTGATCTATGCACCCATTGCTCCACTTGTCCCGCTACTGTCTTAAGGTTGTCGTAGCTCGCATGTGATCCAAGAGATGAGCTGCTCAAGGATCCCACCTTACTTCTATGTAGCTCCTCTACATATCCATGTCACCCCACCTCCATGGTTCATGAGCACTCATGGCTATATCATCTTCCGACCCATCATTTGCCACAGTTACTTTGGAAGAAGATGCTTCCTTGTCCTTTTTATTCTCAGGACAATTGCTGGCAAAATGTCCCATTTCACCACATTGGAAGCACTTGATCTTTGAGATATCCTTCTTCTTCTTTGGTTTCTTCTTCAATGCCAAGGCTACATCTTCCCCATCTTCCTTCTTCACTTTGCCCAATCCCGAGTTATACTACTTCTTGGTCAATCTACGGAGTTCTTCTTGACGCAAAAATGACCACAAGTTGTTCCAATTTGGGAGGTCTGCTTTGCCCAAGATGGTTTGGACAAAGTTTTCCCACTCATCTGTAACTGCATTGAGGGTAGTCCTTACCATCACATCATCTTCCACCTTAGCACCAGTTGCATTCAACTGATCTCTGATTCACTACAGTCTAAAGAGGAAATGCTCCATGCCTTCTCCCTTGGCTATCATGAATGACCTCATCTATGTCTCCAACAACATCTTCCTTTGGACAGATTTTCCCTCATATAGGGAGATCAAGCCCTTCCACATCTCATTAGTTGTATTATTCTCAGCTAAATGTGGTACAATATTGTCTTTGATTCCATCCATAATCAACTTCTTGGCATGCCCAATAGCCTCCTTATGCTTCTGAAGGAGATCCGGATCTGTCGGTGTGGCCAGAGTTTGCTCTGCATGGTCTTTAAGATTGGATGCCTCAAGAACTATCAGAATCCTTACCTTGCAAACTGAAAATTTTGAGAGGCCATCTAGCCTGTCCTGATCACGCAGTCCATGAGGAGCCATCTACTCAGAATGCGTTGGAACTTCCTTTTCTCTTTGCTAGAGAAATGGATCTAAGGCCCTTGGTGAAACAAACACCTTTTTCTCCCTCTAACAATTGATTTCCCTCCTTGGAAATATTCCAAATCAACTATGATTTATCTCTCTTTGATCCTCTGATCAAATTGCAAGTTTCTTTGGCTAGAAACTCTCTGTGAATCTGATCTCCTCCTGCTCTTTGTCAATTGTGCTAAGGCTAAAAACCTGAAAACTTCAGAAATTTAACCCCACCAACACCTTCTGAATTTTTGTATCTTTTCTTCAATCTTTTCTCGATCTGACAGATTCATATCTACATCACACTTGTTGGCTTCAGACTAGTTGAGCACTGTTTCTGAGCTACCTCTGTGCAATAATTGTGTGGGCTTGCTAGGAAATAGTGTTAGATAGCGTCACTCTTCCCTTCAGATCTGCATTTCTGTTGCTTTTCCAACTACATCCTGTAGCTAGAACCTTCAGATTCTTGCTGGTAACCCTCCTATATCTGCAATTGCTCTCATACCATGTGGAAATATCTAAATATTTACACTTTATGCATAAATTATTTACTGTTAATCCAGTTATGCTCCTCCTACTTTGGACAAGTTATTAACTGAATAAATTCAAGTTAAAATCAAAGCAAAACAAATAACATATCTCCACCAATCCAGATATAGAACAATTTCATGCACACATAGACAAAGTGACACATTTATTTATGGAAAAATAGTCTCCGGAAAAACCCAATGTGGGAAAATTGGTCTTCTGGCTGTTGGAGGGTTTTATTATTAAGAATTTTCTGAATAGAACAAGCCTGGGTTCTAGATATGGAAAAACCAACAGAGAAATATTAGATCTACAGCTCACTAGTTGATATAGTGCCAAAATAATGACTGATCCACACCCTCAAACAAGATTTATAGAACTCAGCCAAAATTAGGGCCTAGAAACCCCAGCGCTGCCCCTGAACCCTCTGTGTCAGTCTCTGAAGCCCCTCTGAACCTCAACACTGCTTCAGAAAGGTTTGCAATACCACAGACTGGGTGACACAGGACTTATGTTGTCCCTTAGGGAATTTTCATAACCCTTGAGGGTTTCCTGCAGCAATTACGATGTCCTTAAGGGACTACGCGGCACTCGCGTAGCAAAAATTTCTTCCCTCCTGCTTCTCTGTACTTCCTCTCTAAGCTGATCTCTACCTCTTGCTGATTCTAGACCCTCGGATCAGATCATCCCCTTGGCATAAATTCCCCTCTCTGCAGCTGAAACAAATTTGAGATTTCTTAGCAAACCCACCCTAGAATCTCAACTTAGCTTAAGTTCTTTGCCTCTGTGTATCTATACAAATGACCCTAAGCCTTTCCTTTATACTTTTCTAGTTGAGAAACCAATGACCATGATCAAATCTTGAATCAATGGCTAAGATTAAAAGAAAGATTGATCTGTGTGACTTAAGAAAATTTCATCACATGTTTAATTAAATTCACTTTAATTATTTAAGTTCCCTAAGGTTTAACTTAGGAAATACATTAAAATAATTAATTAATTTAATATCTCCTAAACGAGATGAAATTTCCCAAATCAATTTCTGGGTCTCGTAGATCAAGTGTATTCTAGTCCCTCCACAAATTTTGGGAGATAGAGCACAACCTATGCTACCCCAAATACAAAAATTCTCGATAGTGACCATAAAAGAGACAAAGGATCTCTCATATTTTTTAGTGGATGAGCTTCATGCATCACTAATCTCTCATGAACATAGAGTTAATCGAGCAAGAATTATTTCAAGGAACAAGTTTCATTTGTTCAAGGTAGAGTCATAGGGAGATAAAATGTCAGAGGGAGATCAAATGTCAGAGGAAGAGGCAAAACCCCACATAGAGGTGGAAGAGGCAGCCCTTCAAGCTCAAGTGGAAGAGGCAACAATCAAAATCCAAATCAAGGCCCAACCTATAATCAAGCACAAGGTCAGAGGTATGATAAATTTCAAGTTCAATGTCATTATTGTAAGAAGTATGATCCTTATGAAAATGAATGTAGAAAGAATCAACATGATATAAGTTACAAACCAAGTGAAAATTTCAGAAAGGAAAAAAAGAACCATGATAGCATGTTTTAAGCTTTTAATGTAGCACAAGAAAAACAAAGGGATGTATGGTTTCTAGATCCAAGGTGCAACAATCACATGATAGGGAACATAGAAATGCATAGGAATCTAGATGAAAGTGTGAAATATGAAGTGACATTAGGGAATAATAACAAAGTCTTTTTCATGGGAAAAGGAAGAGTCAACATTCTAACAAAGAAGGGGGAGAAGAAGTACATTTCAGATGTTTATTTTGTCCCTAGTTTGAAGCATAACCTTATCAGCATTGGGCAAATCATGCAAAAGGGTTAGACTGTATTTTTCAAGAATGGAGAGTGCACAATTTTGGATAAGTTTCCAAGCAAACAGTTGATTGAAAAAGTTTAGATGACAAGCAATATAATGTTTCCTCCAAATCTAAAACTGGATTTGAAGGAAGAAGGTGAACAAGCACAACTTTCAATGAAATTACAAGAGGATGGAAGAAAAGTTTTTTTTTTTCCCACAAATAACATTTCAAGCAGAGGTCAAAGATAAAAACTAGTTATGGCATTTGATATTTGGAAACCTCAATTTTGAAGGTTTGAATTTGTTGCATAGGAAATTCATGGTGAAGGGATTACCACTCATACAAAAACTAGACAACCTATGTGAAGGATGCATCTTGGGGAAAACAACATAGATAAACATTTCCAGAAGGAAAGTAACTAAAGGAAAAAGGACCCTTGGATATTTTCCATTCAGATTTATGTGGACTAATGTAGACACCATCAATTGGTGGATGCTATTATTTTTTGACTTTCATAGATGATTATACAAGGAAGACATGGGTCTACTTCTTAAAATGGAAAATTGAAGTGTTTGAGAACTTCTGCCAAGAAAAATATCTCGTTGAGAAGAAAATTGGACAGTACATCAAAGTTTTGAGGACTGACAGAGGTGGTGAATACATATCAAATGACTTCCTATGCTTTTATAGGGAGCATGGAATTTGCAAGCAATTTACAACAAGCTATACATCCAAACAAAATGGTGTCTCAGAAAGGAAAAATAGGACCATTATGGAAATTGAAAGGAGTATGTTGAAGCAAAATCTTTTTCCAAATTACTATTGGGCTGAAGTTGTCACTTGCGCAACATATATCATTAATAGGTGCCCAACCAAAAGTTTCATGAATATGGTTCCTAAAGAGACATGGAGTGTAAGAAATCATAGTGTCACTCACATGAGAGTCTTTGGATGTGTGGCTTACGCACATGTCCCAGATGAGTTAAGGAAGAAGTTGGACAACAAGGGGAAGAAATGCATATTTTTAGATATAGGGATGAATCCAAGGCATGCAAGCTCTACAATCCATTAACCAAGAAGGTCATAATCAACAGATATGTGCAGCTCATAGAAGAGGAAGGATGGGATGGAAGTTTAGAGAATAAAATCAATGTGACAACATGTATACCACATGAATACAAAGAGGAATTGACCTCAAAAAGTAATTCCTCAATGGTGACTCGTTCTACTCCTATTCAAGTGCAACAAATAAATCACCAAGTGACACCATCAACAAATAATAGGGCTGTGTCGCGCAATCAATCAGGTAGTACTCCAAGCACGCTGAAAAGACCCTCAATGGCATCTACCTCAAGCAAAACATCAAGTGACATGTTAAGCCCATCTTCCACAAGCATAAGAAGACAAAAATTCAGAAATTTAAGTGAAATTTATGAGAAAAATGAAGCTGATAGTAGTGTAGGTATGAATTCCTTATTTGCATTGTTTTTCATGTAGATGACCCTATCCATTTTGAGGATGAAGTCAAATAGGAAAAATGGATTGCAACAATGGATGAAGAAATAGGAGCAATAGAAAATAATGACACATGGGAGTTAGTGGACCTTCCGCAAGGAAATATTCATTAGAGTGAAGTGGGTCTATAAGACCAAGAGAAACACTGAAGGAAAGATTGAAAGGCATAAAGCAAGGCTAGCTATCAAAGGATATAAGAAGCACCATGGAAGAGATTGTGCAAAGACATTTGTGCCAGTTGCAATGATGGAGATAGTGCACACAATGTTGTCAATTGTTGTGCAACATAAATGGAAAGTGTATCAAATGGAGGTAAAATCAACGTTATTGAATGGAGTCTTTAAAGAGGAAGTATATGTTGTGAAACCACCTAGTTATGAGATAAAAGGCCAAGAAGATAAGGTGGATATGTTGAGTAAAGCTCTTTATGGGCTGAAGCAAGCACCACATGCATGGTATAGCAGGATAGATTCTTACTTGATGGACAATGGGTTTGAAAAGTGTTTGAATTTATATATTAATATATAAATTTATAAATTAATATGTGATTGTTTGAATTTATAAATTAATATGTAAATGTAACTTCCACTTGCATCGACCTAGGCTATTTGAAATAAAATTCTATACATTTAAAGTAAAGAAATTAATAATTTAAAATTAATTTATAAATTTAAACTATTTATAAATATAGTTTAATTTATAAATCTTTTAATACTATTTAATGTATATGTATATGCATATGTATGTATATATTAAAAACACATCGTATAAATTGGCAATTGGGATCAGTATCGTACTTTCTTGACACAAAGTTAATTTCAGTAGAATTCCTCTCCATATACTAGATTACTCCAGGGGATTTTAAATTTGGGCGTTTTAATTTACACAATACTTCATCTCATCACAATCTATGATAACAATTGATGTGGATTTTAACCCCAACAACTGGTGCGAGTGCATGCCAAATGTCATGCCAATGATCAAATTGAATGGCGATTCTAGCCACCTTCCTTGTCGCATGTGCACCTCAATGCATAGGTACAGTATGATAACTCCTTACACACTATGGGAATTGAAAGATTCAATGGACCAATATACTCGCTTAACTCTTGACTACAGGGAAATGATGGCAAACTATAATGGCATGGATTGGAACCTTGAGTTTTGATCAGGAGGCTACCATAGAGCATGACAGATTCCATATTTAGATCAACAACGGTTACACCAAATTTTTATTTTGTATCTATCTCCTTTGCAGGATAGATATGTAGGCCATTAATTATCATGTCATCGATTTTTTTTGCAAATATGTTTACACCCATCGGCCTTGCTTGGTCATTCTTTGGTTTTCTTGAGGCTGGTGTGTATGCATCTCACTACACCGCTTATTTTTCCTCTAGAAAACTCATGCATTTGCATGAGAAATTTAGGGATCAGGATGGTCGAATAACTTCAATTGACTGGTTTGTATGCCACCCAAGATCTTTGTCTCATTTCCATCTATCAGACACAATAGGTGGCAGCCTCAAAATCACAAGGGAATGCACTCTTTATGGGTAGAGGACCTCATATTGAAAGTTTACTTACTCCACTAGTGGCCAAACAGTGATGGGATTAGGCTAGTGTCAAGAATTTTGGCAGCCTAGCGTAATTGGCACACAACTGTCCCATCTATGGAGCTCAATTATAATCATTTCATTAGCTCATGGATCTCAATTACATAGGGAGGTGCATCGCAACAAAGGATAAATTTTTCAAACACATGGTCATCATGACACTCGTGGTCAAGGTGCTCATGGTCAAGGTGTTCATGGGAAAGGTGATCATGGTCGGGTTGCTCACAGTGATTTTCACACTAATCACCATCAGTGTGCTATTGGTTGTGGTGTTCATAACTGAAGCTATGCTCAAGGTTGGGATGTTTGTAGCCGAGGATATGGTCAAGTCACACATGGTCTGATGTCAAGGCACTGCTCTTACTCCTCCTGTTCATCAGAGGACACTTCTTCTAGCTAAGTGTGAACTTGTGCACACTTTGTCTATTTCTAGAAAATGAAGTCTTTAAATAGTTGGAAGCTTAGTTTTTCTTTTTTATATGTCAATTGTTAGTTGGCAAAGCCAATGTGTTTTTGGAAATTATTTTTTTAGTTTTATAATCTAGTTAAGCTAGGTATTTACAACCTCATGGTTATTTACTTTTCCTATTGGACTCATTTCCGTAAGGGAAGACTAGTAAGGTAACTAATGAAATGTTGAACTTTAAATAAATAAATAAAAATTGAGTGAAATTTGTATTAAATTTTAAATTAAATTATTATTTAACAATTTTAAACTTAAATATATTCAAATTCTCATTTTAAGTTAAAAGGTTTAAATCTCCCTGATCGAGGTGCAAGCATGCGGAAATTAGACCTGCAGTTAATTGATGTTGTTAATATTGAGGAGCCTCTTCGCCACCCTCCATAGGCATGAAGCACATGAAGTTGTGGTTCTTTGTATGCAAGGAGTTAATACCATCCTTGAAGGTGGAAGAGGCATATGTTTTTGGGTGATAATAAGTGTTATTCATGGTAAGTTTGGTAAGTTTCTTGATTGTGATATAGTTTTATCTCTACTCTGGTCTATGCTTCTTGGTGGCTCAGAGAAGGTTCTGTCGGTGAGTGTTCTCTGGGCACGGGTTTAGTCTTAGCCACCTCATGCTCTAGTTCATGGGTATGTTTGCAGTCCCTCTATCAGTGCCCCTATGGTTCATTCTACCTTTCTATTGGCCTTTGGGTTGAATTGTTCCAATACTACTTGGTCACTACAGAAGGTGGCATATGTGGATTTCTCTATGGCTGATAGGAAATTGGAGACGAATTCTTTCATATCTTGTCTTCCTATGTCTATGGTGTTTGGTATTTTATTGTTTCATATGGGATTATACTCGTTGTGGTTCTCTCGCTGCTCTTGGCTATTTTTCTTTCTCCACCCCCACCTTAGGGACCTATTTTCTTGTATGTGGGTCAATGGTTTTGATCTGGAACCTTCAAGGTTTTGGCATGAGGATGATTCAATCCACATTTACATCTTTTGGCTCCTCGGGAGGAATTGAATGTCTTTTGGGTTCAAGGAGTTTCTTTCTTTCAAGATGTAGTTTTTCATCGGGAGATTGAATTGGGGTTTGGTTCAATTTTTGGCCTCTTATATGTTTCCATTGCCAAGTCCATGACTCTGTGGCGACCCCTAAAGTTTGGTGCTTCTAGATTTAAGCTCCCCTCGGGGATGTTTACAGGGTCTCTGTTAGTTATTCAAAGTTATTGTAGGGATTGGATTATGGCTTGTTCGACCTCTGGAAAGGGAAAAGATGCCCAGAGCTCGCATGGCCAAGGGAAAAGGTCCTTGGAGTTCCATGTGGCTAGCCAACCCAGCTCTATCATTATTAATGATGCAATAGCAATGTACCATGAGGGCATGTCATCCAAGTTCGCTGACTGATTAAGGAATGAGAAGAAGAACTTAACCAAAAAGCATAATTATGGATATTGATTCGGAGGACTTGAAAGCCTTATTCCTTTATCCTAGTTATACTCGTGGCAGGACAAATCAGTTCAAGCAAACACTTCACTTGCATTGGTTTATGAAGGGCCTTCTAGCCAAAGCCTTAGAAAAAATTTCGTCTGGTGTTGTCGTGACCACTCATGGGTTTCCATATTATAACAAGAAATTTCAGAAAATTTAGTTTCAACTTCGGAAGCAGAATGGGCACCTTATCCGTATTGAGTAGCACATTCCATGTATCCCTCATAATGAGCTCCCTCGCTCCAACACGAAGGACCCTGCTCCTCTTGAGTCTAGTGAAGATGACTAACTTGGTGTATATCCCTCTGGTTTACGTTTTATTGTGTGTAGAAATGTTATAATTTCCAATATGTTTCTAGTTATGTTTGCAGTTATTTAGAGTCTAGGAAGTACAAGGACAATCATACTTACTTGGTGTGGATGATTAGAATTATCATATTTTGTTTCTAGATGGCTTATCATGTCATTAGGTGGCCAACAAATCTAGTTTCCCTTTGGGTAGGTTGAGGCCACCTAACCATATGGATATGAATGTAACTTTCCCTATTTTAACGATTAATGAAAAAGAAAATTCCTACCAAGCTTACAAAAAAAAATTTAAAGGTTTAAATCAAATTCTCTAACATTTTTCTTTATAATTATAAATTTTAATACATACTTTTCCACTAAATTTTAATATGGAATTAAACCTTTCAAAATTTTCATATTTTGATTGTTTTTTGAACTAATCTATAACACATTTGAAATATTAGTTCACTATAAAAAAAAGTTAGTGTATTTTTTAAAGTTGATGTCAATTTTAAAATATGATTAGAAAATTAATTCACAATTAAAATAACCTAAGGTTATTGTAAATTTCAAATTGATTAAAATATTAATTAAAATAATGCAAATTTCAAAATTTCTCTATTAAATAAATATAATATATAATTAATATATTTATGTTTTAAAATTAACAAAATTAATCAATATATATTACCACTTTTAATTATATCCATTTTTAATTGTAAGTATACATATTATATGGCTAACTATTTTAAAATATTATATAGCTAACTAATTTTCAAAGCATATAAAAAAAACAATAAAATCAAAATAACTTTGTTATTATTTAACTTATTTTTATTATGATGATGATGATTAAGGTCTATTAAGACAAATGTGGTCTATTTGACCTTAAGAAAGAGAGATTATTTAACATTTTATTTCTAGGATAAAAAAAAAAAGAGAGAAAGAAGTCATTATAGTTTTCTTGATTCAAGAAGTGTATTTTTCTTGATTCAACCACTCAAAAAGGTTTGTAATGGAGCAAATATTATAGAAATTACAACAAATGTAAATAAGAGCAAGATATAAACACAATTAAATTTGTTGTAAACTTAGAACACTCAATTTCATAAAAAAATAATGATGATGATCGTTAACGAGACCAATCTTTGGTCTATTAGACCTAAAGAAAAGAGTTATTTAGTTTGAATTAATATTTTATTCCTATGCTCAAAAAGCTTGGAGAGAAGCCTCCCGAGCTCACTATAATTTTGACATCTTAAAAGACTAGGAATGTCAGTATTGCAACAAAGATTATCAAATTGAGCTCTAATGTGGTTGTACATGGGGCACTCTAAGAGAGAGTGATTTTCATCCTCGATGTTCATATTCTCACAGAGATGGCAGATCCTTTCCATCCATGGTGTTTTAGGAACTGTCCAATGACCTGTTTCACTGTGGAGCTCATGAGAGTTCGTTCTAATATTGGCTATATTAATTTTCTTCTTTGAGCTAGTTAAAACAGAGAGATATTTTTTATCTTCTAGGGTGGGGTTGATGACCTCCTTATAATATCTTAATTTTCTTTTAGCTGCTAGATCTTTTTCACACCACATTTTTTCTTTGAACTTAGAAGTAACAATTTTTTAAATGTTATTAATGTTTTGCAATGCAACATTCTCGTAGATCTCCCAATGGTTTAACCAGGCCTTGGTGTCTTTATACCAACCTTGTTTAAGCCTTAGGTGGTTTTGGATGGAATTTAAAGCTAGCTTAGGAATTCTATGGTCTCCTATGCTATTGAGCTTGTGCTTGTACAAAAAAAACGTATTCATAGCTAGGCTCTTGATAGGGGGAAAGACCCACTTCTATAAGGAGAATAGGATAGGGTGTATTGCTTTTAATTTTAAGGTTATATGCTATAAAACGCTTCTGATTTGCTCAATCTTTCTCCAGAATTCTCTAGAGATGCTGCAACTCCAATCCTCAATAATATTGTATACTTTCTTATTTTTTAACCTAAAAGATAACCATAATTTCAATTAAAATTTAATTAAAAAATTAATTCAAAATAAATAAGAACAAAGTTAATGTAAATTTTAAAATTTAATTAAAATTTAAATATAATAAAAATGATTAATATATTTATTGCTAGAATTATGATGAAATTAATCCATATATATTTGCCACTTTTAATTATACCTTTACATATTATTAAGTGAGAGAGCAAATGGGCATGTCATTATCCGAGCCTCGGGTTCCTTCATGGAGGAGTCGAATCCAAATCCAACGCCACCCGCCATGAGCATGAGCTCGTGCTGTTTGAGGGTCTTCCTGCCTACACATGCAGTGGACTTTCTTTGTTTTTTTTTTTAATTGTAATTATTCTTTTTGATTTATAGGATGAAGTAATTTTAGGAAACTTGGTTTCAAATTATTGCATGTAAATAAAGTAAATGTCTAGTAAATGTATCGGGACATTAAAAAAAACTTTCCAATATACGTTGTTAACATTTCTTTTTAAATATCTAAATTATATGTTTAAAAACTTAATATGACACACATATTCATATGTTATGTATGTATATGTTTTTATTTAACCTATATGTTTTTTTTAATTAGTCATTTTATTAAAAAGACATATAAATTGTAATTATTGTAAAAATAAATCTAGATATTTAATTTATAAATACTTTTAAATATATTTTAAAATATTTTAAAAAAGTTAAATCTCAATTTTACACATAATAATTATTGGTAATTAATTTAAAATTTTAATAACTTTATTAAAAAAATATCAATCTAATTATTAAATTAAATAATTGTTACTTTCAATATTTATTAAAATAAATAATGATTACTTTCAATATTATTAAAAATGTTTCTTCTCCTTATCTCTCTATAAAAATATATATATATATATATATATATATATATATATATATATATATATATATATATAACCATATCATTATCCATACCAAATCCTATAATGATTACAGGAAGTAAGTAAATTTAATGATTATATAAAGTAAACATTGAACAAGGATCATGGTTAGGTTTTGGTATTTTTCTCTCCTAGTATTTTTCCTAGCTATTATTCAAATCGTAGGAATTATAAAATGAACACATGGGTGGGTCAATATTAACTTATATATAATTAAATTATGATATTTTACATAAAATTATGACACTTTACATTAATTCAAGAATGATGCTCTTAACATAATAATATAATATATTTTATGTTATAAATATTAGCATGTCATATATATATAAGTTAGATAAAATAGTATAATATAAATAAAAGACATGTATTTTAATATAGTAATATAGTAATATATATATATATATATATATATATATATATATATATATATATATATATAATTTAATTAAAAATATTATTTCATATTAATTTTGTAATGTTAGAGGTGGTGGGATAGAGAGATATTCTTAAATTTCAAAAGAAGCATTGTAAATAAAATTTCATGGAACCTTGGACAGAAATATAATAACCAGTTATAAATATATTGGCTATTTATGTGGATAACTCTGGCTCAAGATCAAGGCGCCAGAGACATTGTCATTCTTAATGATTCTTTCGTAGTTATTCGATATCTAGAATTGAAACCCCTCCAAAAGATAACACATTAATCCTTTTGTATCGTCAAATTAAAAGTATTCCTCTCTCCTTCTCTAGCTCTACTTTCTTCCACATCCATAGAAATATTAATACCTAGGTGAATCATAAAGCCAATAAGGCTTGCCTTCTTGACAAAGGGAAGGGAGAGGTCAATGGAATACAAGGGTATGTATTGATCCTATAATTATTCATGTCTTACTCCCTAGTCCCCCCCATTTCTACTTCCCATGCCCTTGAGCCATTGTGCCCCATCCCTAGCTCAATTTCCTTCTATCATTTCATTGTCAACTATTTTCATATGAATAACTGTGTCACCATCTATTAGCTCGACGTGGAATGGACTGCCTGTTTTCTTCATGCAAGCATGTCTGATTTAATAGCCTCTATGTGGAATAAACCTCATCTCAGACCTGATCTCATGGAAAATTTTAGCTACATCACCTTGAATCAATTCATTATGATTACTCTGCCTCGGGGTACTATAAATAATGATCTCAGAAAGAAATATTGATTGTAACTCCCATGGTGCGATGGGAGTAAATATGGATGTGGGAGCATAACCTCATTCATGACTTACGAGTGGAGTTGGTTCGGAAATATGAAGTCCATGTTGATTTTGAAGTGGGTTATGTTTGTATCAAGGGTGGAGTCCAAGCAGATGTATAATTGGAAGCTCTATGATGAGCTTTGGGTAATTTTGTGGACATTATTCTGTTGTGAGAAATTACTGTGGGTTCAACATCACTGCAACTTGGTGATTTGGCATATTTCCCTTACTGGTTGGAGGTAAGCAAATCAATTTATGATATTCATGGAAATATGAGATATTGTACCAACAATAGCAATTTCTTTGTTATAGGTCTTAGCTTTGTCAATATTCAAGTTTCTTAATTGGTAGTGGCTTACCCCTTCCAGCTGAGTACTGGCCCAAAAGGCTGCTTTAGCAACACAAATTGTGTTGGATTCATTTGGTCAATTTGTATTCTAATTCATCTATTTGGTTCTCTTACCTCTTTCACCTAACTACTATAGCCTCTCTCTCTCTCTTGGTACTTGCATAATTTTGACCTCTTTATGGATTCTAGCTCCTTGGCATCAGACTCCTCAACCTGCACTATGTGTGACCACTACAAAAAAGAGCATGAAGACATCAATTCTAAAATATATGACTTGCATGTTAAGATTTATCAGCATGAGACCTCTTAGTGCAAGTTTTTTGAAATAATTGTGGCTCTTCAGTAAAGAATTAATAGCTTGTAAGACAAACTGAATGGGCTATGTTTTATTATCATGGATCTCAAGCTCCAGGGCATTCAGCCAGAAAATCCAACCACAGGGTCCTCTCGAGGTATCAACCTAAATAATCCAACAAATTATGTAGACTAATCAATGTTGTAATGTTTAGTTTTCAATATTTGTGTTTTTTGTTATAATTTTGCCACATATACACTTCTCAACAAATAAAATTAATATTAGGATTTGAGTTTTTTTGATGTAATTTGGGTAAGGGAAATTAGAAAAAAAATTACATCCCAGAGGTCTTTGAGCAAAATGGCCGTGAGATTGTCCCAGCTATTTGTTGTGACCAAACAAATATTTAATACAAAAACATGCTCATTTGTGTTAAAAAAAATTACTATTTTAAGGGGTGTATCCGAAGGGATAATGGATATGATGTGGTTATAATAATGGATTAGATCCATTGTGTAAGTAAAAGGAAACAATATAATAATAATACGTAATTGTCACAACAATATTAATCTTCATTATAATTTTATTAATTATTTCTCATAAATATTCTTAGTGCCCGTATGAAAATTACCACTTATTATTATGTTATTTATTTTCAATTACCTAATTCTCATATTTCATTATTATCATTGCATTGCATTCATTATGCCCTCAAGTATCTCCCTAGGTACCACATATTATCCTCCTTAGGTACATTACACTCCAAGGATAAGAATATCAATATTATGGGCTACCATCGACTCTGTTGATCTATGCATATGATCTCTCAACATATCTAAATGAAAATATTACTTGTGTTTCTCTCTTAAAAGATAAAGAATTAATTTTCTCTCCAAAAGGTGGGATCAATCCCTTCCCAAGGCTTGCATGAATATATGAGTACGTGTGGAGCACAAAGACAAGGAAAATAATATAAAGGGGTATGAAGGTGGTAAGAGATAGAAATCTTAATAGAATATTATTTTATTAACCACCCCTATTTTCTTGATTGTTGTTTCATTACCTCGATTATGCTCCTTGGGAAATATAACTTGATGTGAACATTTTTATATCATTGCTATTATTATTTTGTATAAATTTTAAATAATGAAATGTCAAGTACTTACACATTTACCACATGCTTACACTTTATGTCCACACTTAGAATGGGTATTATAATAATCTACTATTTTTTCTATTAACAAAGGAACTAAGCTATCATAGTTATGTTTCTCCTTATATAATATTTTGAGAGTCAAAGGCCTATTCATTTTGAAAAAAGTGAAATGTATCTCTTCTTATATGATTTAAAGAGGGATCTAGGTTTCTTAACATATAACGATAATGTTGATCTCATCTACCACAATTTTAATACAACCCTTTCCACTACCATTAAAAAATTCTCTAAGGAGTTGTCATTTAAAAATAATAATAGAAATTCTAACCCTTAGTATGAAAATGATTGTAAAATTTCCATAAAAGCAATTAGATATGCTCCAAATGAAACTGTAAATCTTGAAAAAGTAAGTGTGGAAAAATCTCTTATCAACAGGAAGAAAAATGGTGTCTTCTCCACCTTTGCAAACATGACATGAGAAAAATTTGGAGTAATATACTCATATGTAAAACAAAATATAATAATTCGATCTCATTAAAGAACCGGGATATTTATCTTAAGAATATTTATGACTCTCCATACACCATGGGAAACATTTTAAAAATTCCTATAGAGGATAATATCTTCTCTCTAGAAGATGTGGAGTTTAGGATTAATAAACTTGCTAATGGGAAAGAGACATATATTGAAGGCTACCAAGTGGAAATTTTCAAAATGGGAAGGTCTATCCTCATCCCTCATATTCACAATCTTCTCAATTTGGTGGTAAAACATAACTTCCCTAAGCCTTGAATACAAATACTGATTCTTGTTGTCTTTAAAAGTGGGGGTAAAAAAATTCCCTCTAATTATAGGACCATTATGATTAGCCACATCTTAGCCAAACTATATGGGATCGTTATGGAAAAGAATATTATCATGTGGCTTGAAATCCATGGTAAAATAACTAATGAGAAAGTTGGTTTTAGAATTCATCACTCAACTATTGACCATATTGTCACTGGTAAGATATTTTCCAAGGAATGTAAAAATAGTAAAACTAATCCTTCTATTTTTTTTTTGACTTTAGAAAATCTTTCAATATGGTTCCTTTGGATAAGCTATGGCAAATACTTGAATAGATAATGATTCCTCTTGAGTTGACATTCATCATCAAATCAACTATAATTATAGCATTGAAAAAAGGATTATTGGAGGATCTAAAACTTACTATGAGATTAAAAAAAATTGCAAGTTGATTGGTCTTTAGGTCTAGAGTGAAAAAAAGTTCTTATGTGAGACTCTCATCACCCCTATTATTTTATATGGAGGTGAGGTTTAGGGTTGCAATATATCTAGAGAATCATGGAGGAATAATAACCTAATCCAAAATCAATTTATAACCTAGAACCTCAATATTAAAGGTAATATTACATACCCTATCCTCTTGACTGAACTTGGTCTTTCCCCCATTGAAATCATAACTATGTTTCACTATTGGATGTATAAGAAGAATCTTTATAAGGTGGAAACTAAGAGGTTCCCAAAAATTGCTTCTAACTCTAGCCAAAACCCCCTCCTTTAGCTCAAATGAGTTTGGCACAGCACTAGAAAATTTGGCGGAAATTCCGACAGCCAATTTGTCGCTATTCCGACACATAGTCGTTGCAAGAGCGACAGTTCGAGGGCGGACAAAACATGGTTTGTCATGCCATCGCAGTTCCAAAGCACTTAAAAAGTGTCGCACTATTGACACTTCTTCTGTCACTTCCGAACAAGCGTCGCTCTTCCGACGTCTCACGAACCGTCACGCTTCCGACATTTGTAAACCGTCGCACTTCTGACAAAATGTGGTCCAAAGTTTTGAATGTCGCTTTTCCGACGTTTGTAAATGGTCGCAATTCTGACACAATGTGGTCTGATGTTTTTTATGTCGCTCTTCCGACGTTTGTAAGATATCGCAATTCCGACGAAATGTGGTCTGGCGTTTTGAACGTTTCTCTTCCGACATTTGTAAGCTGTCGCAATTCCGACGAAATGTGGTCCGACGTTTTGAACGTCGCTCATCCGACGTTTTAAACGTCGCTCGTCTGACGTTTTTATACTGTCGCTCTTCCGACGTTTCTGAGTTGTCACAATTCCGACGCTTACAAGGCATCGATATACCGATGGCGGGTTCAATTTAAAAAAAAAATGAAACTTTAAAAGAGGAAAAACGTTGTTTTGAATATATTATATGAAGTAAAACAGTCCATGAAGTCATTACATTTTCACATCTGAAGATTGGAACCCAAATATCCATCCAGAAAGTGGAAGTCCCACCCCAAACAGTTATAGAAAAATACCCCATGTCACATACAGGGACTTGATATAAAACCCAGTAACAGTCCACATGGAGATTATCGACAATCTAAGAAAGCATCCAAATATGCCCGAGGCATCTATAAGAAAGTGAAATAGCAGTATGTAGAATAGTAAAGCAACAGATAGAGTACGTACCGACGTCCATTGTTCCAAATACAAATTAAAGTACCCAAAATCCTTGAAAAGAGAAAAATGCTAATCATGTGAGGAGTGTGATATGTCCAAAATATAAAAAGACCATCAGACCATATCAATAAACCAGCAACATAGACCAGCATCGCTAGTTTTGAAGGCAGAGTGATAAACATTAATAAAAAAAATTTCACAAGAGAAAAAACGTTGTTTTGAATATATTATATGAAGTAAAACAGTCCATGAAGTCATTACATTTTCACATCTGAAGATTGGAACCCAAATATCCATCCAGAAAAGTGGAAGTCCCACCCGAGACAATGATAGAAAAATACCCCATGTCACATACAGGGACTTGATATAAAACCCAGTAACGGTCCACATGGAGATTATCGACAATCTGAGAAAGCATCCAAATATGCCCGAGGCATCTATACGAAAGTGAAATAGCAGTATGTAGAATAGTAAAGCAACAGATAGAGTACCGACGTTCATTGTTCCAAATACAAATTAAAGTACCCAAAATCCTGCAACAGAGAAAAACGCTAATCATGTGAGGAGTGTGATATGTCCAAAATATAAAAATACCATCAGACCATATCAATAAACCAGCAACATAGACCAGCATCGCTAGTTTTGAAGGCAGAGTGATAAACATTAATCTTTTTTTTTCACAAGAGAAAAAATGTTGTTTTGAATATATTATATGAAGTAAAATAGTCCATGAAGTCATTACATTTTCACATCTGAAGATTGGAACCCAAATATCCATCCAGAAAAGTGGAAGTCCCACCCCAGACAATGATAGAAAAATACCCCATGTCACATACATCGACTTGATATAAAACCCAGTAACGATCCACATGGAGATTATCAACAATCTGAGAAAGCATCCAAATATGCCCGAGGCATCTATAAGAAAGTGAAATAGCAGTATGTAGAATAGTAAAGCAACAGATAGAGTACGTACCGACGTCCATTGTTCCAAATACAAATTAAAGTACCCAAAATCATTGAATAGAGAAAAACGCTAATCATGTGAGGAGTGTGATATGTCCAAAATATAAAAATACCATCAGACCATATCAATAAACCAACAACATAGACCAGCATCGCTAGTTTTGAAGGCAGAGTGATAAACATTAATAATTTTTTTTTCACAAGAGAAAAAACGTTGTTTTGAATATATTATATGAAGTAAAACAGTCCATGAAGTCATTACATTTTCACATCTGAAGATTGGAACCCAAATATCCATCCACAAAAGTGGAAGTCCCACCCCAGACAGTGATAGAAAAATACCCCATGTCACATACAGGGACTTGATATAAAACCCAGTAACGGTCCACATGGAGATTAACGACAATCTGAGAAAGCATCCAAATATGCCCGAGGCATCTATAAGAAAGTGAAATAGCAGTATGTAGAATAGTAAAGCAACAGATAGAGTACGTACCGACGTCCATTGTTCCAAATACAAATTAAAGTACCCAAAATCCTTGAACAGCATCATGTGAGGAGTGTGATATGTCAAAAATATAAAAAGACCATCAGACCATATCAATAAACCAGCAACATAGACCAACATCTCTAGTTTTGAAGGCATAGTGATAAACATTAATCATTTTTTTTCACAAGAGAAAAAACGCTATTTTGAATATATTATATGAAGTTAAACAGTCCATGAAGTCATTACATTTTCACGTCTAAAGATTGGAACCCAAATATCCATCCAGAAAAGTGGAAGTCCCACCCCAGACAATGATAGAAAAATACCCCATGTCACATACAGGGACATGATATAAAATCCAGTAACGGTCCACATGGAGATTATTGAAAATCTAAGAAAGCATCCAAATATGCCCGAGGCATCTATAAGAAAGTGAAATAGCAGTATGTATAATAGTAAAGCAACAAATAGAGTACCGACTTCCATTGTTCCAAATACAAATTAAAGTACCCAAAATCCTTGAACAGATCAAGAAAAACGCTAATAATGTGAGAATTATAAGTAAATTTAATCTATTAACATTGGGAATAAATTACACCGAAGTCAAAAACATTGCCTAGCCAGACTCATGGAAAATTTTTCATCAAAAAACCAAAAAATTAAGAAGATTGCCCTCATACGGGGAAACCAGCCTTGAACGTTTAATTTACAGAATTCAAAAATATTACAAAGGTCCAACACAGTAAAATAATCTAAAAGCAGCCCAATTAAGTGGGCCTGCTAAGCAAGAAAAAAAATTAACCAAACTACTCCTCCGGTGTTTCCTCCATGATTCGGCACCATCCTTCATAAGGTCCAGGATCACTAGGTGCTACCTCCACATGCATGCCACGGCTCCCCTCCTAAAGGCCCAAATGCTGGTCGGCGTTTTCCGAGCTCAGACCCACCAGATGGGTGCATTCTTCCTCCGTTTGGGCCTCCTCGTGGAAGACCACAGTGACTAAAGCCGTGATTCACGGGCGGTTGATAAAGCAATTAAAGGAAAATTGCGCAGTGTGCGTCGTGGGAGAAGGCGAACTAGCAGTGGGGAAGCGAGGAGCAAGTGAATCCATACGGTGGCCAGATCCTACAACCCAACCCCGCCCACTCCTAGTATTTGGATATCGACCTGTGTAATAATCACTGGACTGGCCGGAAGTCGACTCTGTTGAGGGGTTGGAGGGAGCGCGCAGGGGTTGACCTCTAGTGCTTCCCCTGCGGCAACGCATCCTATGACGCACGCGAGGCATGGGTGCAGTCTCAGGCATAGTGGGCACAAGAGGAGATGGAGAAGCAGAATTCCAAGAAACAGAGGAAGACAGACAGAGAAAGAACCGAGAGAAATGCAAATATGCAGCAAGGTCTAGGCAGCAGTTCAGCTGGCCACTTCTCTTTATCGTCACAGTTAGCAGGCAGTGTAATCCAGCAACCGGCTCGTCTGAAAAACCATAGCTAAATGCCATTTTGTCGACCTGACTGCAATGCAATCAAAGGACGTCCGTCATAATTAATCTCTGATCATTAATAATGAGAGCCGAAGGCCGGATCATATTGGAGCGTGCGGAATCGCTAAGAGGAGTGGAGGTTCGATCTTGAATAGTGTTAAAAATTAATTAATGCGGATTTGATGTGAAAACTTAATTGAATAGCGTTAAATGTTAATGCGATTGATATGAAATTTCCATATCCATGTCCCATCGCCTTAAACGCCATCGAATGCACCCGCAGCCGGGAGCAGGGCAAGTTTTTATTGAGGACACATGGCAGAAATTGATTGGAGTGGATCTTTGTTTGGGTCGCTTGTGCAGTGGAAATTTGGACCCGAAAAATATTAGGGTGAATTTGATAAGAAATTCGCGTCACAACTCTCCCTCCGTACGCCAGCCCAACTTCGGACCCGAAAAATATTAGGGCGGAATTCATTTGGTTTTCGCGTCACAAAATTGGCCAACGTCAGCAGGCTATTTTGGAACGCGAATTTGGTTTGAATTATGGTTTATTGCTGTTTGAAGTCTGGCGGGCTCGACTTAAGAAAATTTTTGTTTGATCCCATCTTATAAAATTTGTGTGGGTTTTCTTTGATAATACACATATTTATAATAAATCATGGGAATACCACACTAAACATGTGGAAAATTTATATAAATAATTATTGAGAACAATCATTTTTATGTAAAAATAACCAAATGTGCTTTTGGGAAATAATAATTCAAGTATTTGGTTAATATTGTTTTAAAGGAAGGAGTGAAGTTGGAGCCTCAAAAGATACAAGCTATTACAAAATGACCTATTCCTACGAAAATGAAGGTTCTTAGAAGATTTTTTAGACTTACATGATATTATTGATCATTTGTTAAGAATTATGCATGCATTTCAAGTCCACTCACATATCTCTTGAAGAAAATATCATTTATATGGAATGATGAGGCTACTTTGGCATTCTCTCTTTCAATGGATGCCATGTCTTCTACACCAACGTCGGTTGCACCTACTTTTGGTAAAACATTCATAGTAGAGTGTGAGGCACTAGGACAAGGAATTTACGTAACGTTAACACAATAAGGGATATCATTGGCTTTTAAAAGCAAGGAATTCAAAGAAAATATTTGGTGAAATCTACGTATGAAAAATAAATGGAAGCAATATTACATGCAATAAAAAATGGGGATAGCATATCATTGGGAGGTACTTTAAAGTCAAGATATACCATGACAGCATAAAGTATTTTTTGAAGCTATGGATTTCATTGGAAGATTAACAAAAATGAGGAGAAAAAATGCAAAGTTTTAATTTTGAGATAATCTGCAAAAAGGGTAAGGAAAATTTCGTACATGACGCTCTTTCTAAAATAGAAGAGGCCTCAAATTTATATCCAAATACATTTTCTATTCCTAGGTGGCTAGAACAAGCTTTCCATAATCGAAAAATGACAATAGTACTAAACAAAAAATAAAATTTATAAAGGATGGGATGAACTCTATGGAGCATTGGGAGTGAAAGAGAGATATACTTTGGTGCAAATGTAGAATATTTTTATGCACGCAAGCATATTTGAATAAACAAATATTAAGGGAGTCCCATGTCTCTCTGATGGTAGGACGCAGGGTTCCTTAAAACATCTCAAAGGATCAAAAATATATTTTTGGAAGGAATGAAGAAAGATATTCAAAATTTTGTAAGAGAAGGTCAAGTTTGCATAATAAATAAAAGAGAGATAGTAAAATCTCTGGGGTTACTTCAACCATTCCACATACATATTCAAAGACTAGAAGATATATCAATAGACTTTATTACAGGATTACTGAAATATAAAGGTAAGTATTACATTTTTGTGGTCATTTATATAGACAAATTTTGTAGATTTTTTTTGTAGAGCTCAAAGTACATAAACAACAAACCAAGTGGCAGAAGTGTCCGTGAAAGAAATTCATAGTCTTCATGGTTTTCCTAAAGTAATAGTAACAAGAGAATTTTGGAAATAATTATTTAATATGAGTGGAGAAACACTAGCTGCCATGAGTTCTACATATCAAACACAATCAAATGGTCAAACAAAAATAGTTAACAAATGTTTTTAAGGTTATCTACAATGTTACTCTTTAGAAAAGAAATCTTAATGGATGAAGTGGGTTCCTCAAAGAATAATGGTAATATGATACTATCATACTACCTATCACACATCTACTAAAATTTCCCCATTTAAGGCCCTTTATGGATATCCAACTCCTAGTATCTCATACTTTTTGCAAGATAAGTCCAAAGTATAGGAAACAGAGTCACATATGAAAATACTAAAGAAACTTTGAAAATTATTATGGAAAACCTTCAAATGACATGAAACATGATAAAACAACAAGGGGAACAACATTGAAGTGAAAGATAATTTGAGGAGGGTAATTGGATATTTTTTAGATTATAGCATTATAAGCAATCTTCCTTCAAGAAAAAGAAGAATAAAGAATTAGCTCAAAAATCATAACTTTTATGGCCCTAAATAATTATTCATAGGATTGCACAAGTGGTATAGAAGTTATATTTTCCTTCTTCTTGCATTCATAAGGTTTTTCATGTATCTTGCCTAAAAATGGTTTTGGGAAAAAATATGCCAATGTAAATATAACTTCCAAAATTAGATGAAGAATGAAAGTTGATTCTTGAACCACAAAAAGTTATAGATAAACATTCTATATCTCTTTGACATATAACCATTATGAAGTACCTAATCAAGTGGAAGAATATTCCTCTAGAAGAAGGTACATGGTAAAATGATCAATTCGTGATGAAATACCCATGGCTAAAAGGTTCGTTTGAAGTTTTGACAAAGGTTTTGTTATATGTTTTATATAACGCATGGCGGAATAGTTTTATTGTTTGTTAAGGTCCCACACAGTGATCAAATTTGAAGGGCAGGTCCGAATTTCAATTAGAACGGCATATATCTATGTCGCCCTTCCATAATGAAAAGCTTTAAAAAAAATAACTTTTCAATTGACCACAATAAATTATTTTTACATTTAATTTTCAAAAAGACAAAACCATCAATCTTTATAGTAATAAAAGACTGTTACATATACAAAAATGAAGAAGGCCCCATCTTTCATTGCTTAAATATCTCATTGGAAATGTCAACATAAGTCTTGAAGACACTATTATAAGAGTTTGGATACATACCACCGGGATATAGGAGATTCTTATGTGTCAGATTGTGTAATGCAATTTTGACTTTGTCTCACAGGGAGCAGCAGCATGGAGGTCTGGATTTTTCTTATAGAAATTTTTTATTATTATTTGAAACGTTGTTTATAGATATGAATACAACAATGAAATTATGAGCATGGTGGACAATTAGTCAAGCTCATGATGCCAAACCATGATGATGTAAGTTTGGAATTTAAAATTTTTACATGTTAAAGACAAATAGTCAAAATCACTGACAACTTAGTATGACATAATTAATAATCATTCCCTGTTCACTTTTGTTAATAGGTTTATGTCACACGATGATGCAGGGGCATTAGGCACTAGCCAGCAATGTAGGAGGTTTTTTCCACATGTTGTGGCTAGGAGGGTTAGAAAACATTTGAGTTGTAACAGCTAGGTGTCAATACCTCAGCTGACTGTATTACTTAGACTAGTTAGAGTTGTAGGAGTCGAACAGTTTCAGTTAGTTGAATTATTATAATTAGACCTTTTGATTTCTAGAACGGTCCTCTTAGAGGAACCGAAGAGCCATATGTTATGTATATAAATTTTAATTCCTCAGATGGATAAAAGTAGAGAGGGAAGAGGAGAGTAGAGAGGGGATTTCTGCAATAAACCTCTGTGTGTGAACAATTGTTTCCAGTTAAATGATTTCCAAGATTAGTTGCCATTGAATTATCTCGAACTGCTAATTGTGAAGAATTGTTTAACTGTGAGGCGATTGGGTACTGATAATTACATTCTTCTGTCTTTGAATTCCCGTAAATTGTTGGATAACTCTGTGAAATCACCCCACCCGAAGACGAGGTCTGTGTAGAGAATTGGGGTCATGAAAACTGTTCAAATATAAAAATACCGCTTAATAAAGAGACAAAATTTTTGTCCTTTCGGAACCTGACCCAAGGATTGGACATGAGTTAACAAACAAAAGGATAGCGGAACCAGACTTGCACCCGTGGTCAAGCCCTGTACCAAAACCACGAGCGGAATCACAGAAGCGGGTTGCCCATATCGCACCGCTTATTTTGCGGAGTAGGCGGTATTTCCTATTCGCAAGCGATTCCATAGGGAATGCAACACATGGCGAAGTGACCCCCGGAAAACCACCGTTTAACCTGTGCCATAACACATTAAAGCCCGACGTTGGAAGCCGAGCAAAATTGCCAAGATTCGTTGATTTGGAGAAGGGCCATCGGACGGTGGTTGCATGTTGAACTTGCCTAGAGGTTAACTAAGGTGTGCGGAGGATAGCCAGGTACGATACGAGTGTTTGATTGGTTATTGATATATATAGGTGGGGCCGGAGTATAATGAAATTGTTTAATTAAACAATTGGCGGATAATTAGCATAAGTCTGGAGCGTGATTGTTGTAAGGCTGGGTGGTGAAATATAGAGCCGAAAGTTCATTACAAGTTATTTATTTAAAAAGAAACGTGGAGTATAAATACAAAGTGTTGAAAGTTAAACATTGGTTATAAGGATTGGAGATAATATAAATTCGGGAATATAAATTGAAGTCCAACCATTGTGGATAGTATTTATTTATCAAATTCTACGAATTTGATAAATAAACCCGAAGAAAGAAGAAGTCAATTAAGACTCAGGCTGGAGGAAAAGAATGGGGTAAACCAAGGGAAAATGCTGACAGAGCGATTGTAGACACACCAGCTCTCCTTGGGGGTCCAATTTCAGTTTTTTTGCGTCACACGATGATCTCTCTTCTCTGGCATTTACTTGTATTGAAGATCACTATTCTAGGAATAAAGAGTTATTTTCTCCAAAAATAACCCTAGCCAAACATTGACAATGCATCAAGGATATCTTTCTATGCTTCATAAGCACATTTGTTCTACTTCTAAATCATGTCTTGGAACTGGTTGTTGTGCTGGAAATTATTCACCAGTTGGTTTCATACCAAAGTCTTTTTCACATTTTCAGCATCCAATACATGAAAAATATAATGGTTTAAAACAACATAAATATTTAAAAATTTGCAAGAATTGTCTGGCACACTTTGAATATGAATTTTGAAGTCAAGTGCATGATGCTGTATAGGATCAAGTGTCATTTTGAATACCAAATGTTTCACAAGAAACTTCTCAACATGCTACCCTGCAGTAAGGATTAAATGACAATATTGCATCAACTATTTCCATAATAAAAGTGCACCTCGGCCATAAGATTAAACAACTACAAATGTTGTAGATCTAACAAGACCACACAATCAAATGTATTCCACAAGGCCAATACTGTATGAAAAATGAAAAGGAGTTTGCAACCAAAAATACCTTAGGCAACTAATTCAATTAGATACACCAAACCATCAGCAAAAAGGAAAAATAGACTACTCAAAAGGCAAGCGTTTACCTCCTTTGACAAAATTTTGAGTTCCGAAACAAGGGCCTTTATTGTCTTGTCAACGCCCCTAGTAATTTGAATGGGGTTTGCACCTGCTGCAACAACCTAAACAAAAATGTTTCATTTCAAATTATTTTCCACAAATTTAAGATACAACCATTGTCAGTTTTGTGTTTCCTAACAAGCTCATAAATTTTGACAAAGGAATCAAAATTTTTTAATAGCTGATAGCAATTTTTTCACTCAAAAACTATCTTAGACTCAATAAGCCCAACCCAAAACTAAAAAACCAAACACCATAAGACCCTACAAAAATGAATAGATGATCTTAATCCAGTACTATCGACAAAAAGTTACCTTTACACCTTCACTTATTAAACCCTGTGCTGTTGAATTTTAACTTCAACTGCTGCAGCAGAAGGACGGATGCAGCAGCAACATTTTTTTTTGGAGGTTGCTTGCATGCCATCCAGAAATTTAATTCAACATTTAAAATTCCTGCAAGTTTTCTTTGTAGACGGTCGCAGCCATATTTCTGTACAGGATTGTATTTAAACACAACAACCAACATTAACGCAATTCACCAACCAGAAATTAAACAAACAGAAATTTACCCGACAGTTTTGTAAATTCAAAAGGAGGACACGTGGAGCATTAATATTGGATCGCATGAAATTGAAGGGAATCTGAAAACCTGAAAACCGGACCCGAATTTTTTATAGGGCACATTGGATTGAGAATTCGAGTTAAAATTAGGCAGACGTCAGCATCCCATTTTGGAATGCGAATTTGGTTTGAAATTCAATCTATTTAGACTTTTGAAGTCCGACGGAAAGGGTTCTTTAATGTTTTGATAGTTTAATATATACATATGTTATATATATATCATATGCGGAATGAAAGGTGGGCCATAGAATTTAGTTTTAATTTTATTTTTTTTAAAAGAGGGTTTATTATAATATGTTTTATATGTTCCGGCATATAAAAATAAAAAGGTCGAAAAAGCTTGGTAGTTTTTTTTATAGACAGTACGTAAATTTTTTATTACATAGCAGTGTGTAAAAAGTGAAAAACTGAGTGTAACTTTTAAGTGTGTATGCACAGCAGTGCGAAAGGGAAAAACACAGCAGAGTGTCTTAGAGACAGAGTATGTTTGTTTTGAACAGACAGTGAGTTGGTTTTATGCACTGCGTTTTGTAGCAGTCATAATTTTGTAATCCCTCTCAGTGAGGAAGAAGTGTAATATTTTTTTTTGAGTTATTGAAGGGAATAGAAGTTTGTTTTCAAAGTATTGAAACTCTGTCTCTTGTCAAAGAAATTTTTATTTTCTCTGTGTTAGAGGAAGGGAGATTTATTCTCCATTCATTGTTCTGGAATTTTTCAATATTCCAACATGTGCAAGAACAACAGATGTTGTGGTTCCATCCCCAACTAAATCATTTGTCTTTGCCACAACTTGCCTTACCAACTTGGCCCCAATATTTTCAGCTGGGTCCTCTAATTCAACCAATAAAAAGGCCAAAACCATAGCATTGAGATACATTTCATTACACTGTCAATAACAATAAAATTTGACTCAGCCATAACCCTTTCCTTTTATTGTTGTGAAAAGCTTTATGCATTACTCTAATGTAGCTAGTCCATAGGCCAAGTAGACCACTGGGTAACAAATATGTTTCCTTTCACCTTTGAGTTTTCAAATTATGCCTACCAAATCTAAGACATTTAAGAGGGGGAACTAATACAGCGTTAAAAAGAAAACCAGAGCACACATCTACAAATTACCTCCTTAGCTACTGTCACACCATCATTAACTATTTTCGGAGAACCATGCTTGCTCTCTAAGACAACATTTTCCCTTCGCCCCAAGGGTGACTCCAACAAGATCAGCAAGTTTGTTCACACCGCCTGCAAGACAAATTGACAATGCTTTCAGTAAGTGTGCAATTGAATGCCAGACCATATGCCAAAACAACCCTCCATGAAAAATTAAAATAATACATTAAAATCGAATATAAGTGGACAAGGAAAGATCCACTGTAGTGAAGTTTCACGTGCATGTGACCTTCCTTTAAATATAGTTTTTTCTCTGACCTGCATTTTTTTGGTCACTGAGCCACCCTTGTTGAAGTACAACTCCTTTTCCATAGCTCTTGTATTAACTACCTTCTCTCTATCGCGTAATCTCAAAGTCCCTCTTTTGCTTGAGCGATTAAAGGAAATGGGTGAAAAAACTGAAAGAGAAGACAATTGTCTGCCATAATTATCAAACATTGCACCCAACTTCTTCCCCTTTCCATTGTTACCCAATGAGGTAGATGTGGAAATTGTTTTCATACTGCCCAAAGTAGAGGCCATCTTATCTTATGCTGAATATAGAATTACAAGATCTTCATATTAGTATGAACCTTAAAAAACATGACTCCCATTGCTAAAACCACTTTTAAGTTGTAACAGGCAAACTAAACAACTATCGCAACTTTTGGCAACTTCTGGAGCATTAAGAGAGAAACAACCAAAGAGAAATACAACCACAATCATCATTTTAATGAGACCGGACTATATATTTGCATTAAGATAATAGAAATAAATCACGACTATATTAAGGCCAGCACAAAACAATCTTTAACCAGTGTCTCTCGCGGCCTTCAGGTTGCCATGCTAGAGGTTGCATATTTTTAATTTAAATTCTTGACCTCTAGTGCCCATCTATGAATGCATCCAATGGGATATCTACATCAAATGCTCCTTTATATCCCCAAAAACAAATTCCCTACTACAAGAGCACCAGTATTGATGGATCACCCCACACCATCCCACCCACTAGAAACGGTGAAAAAGGAAACCCGAGAAACCTTCTGAAATATCTCAAGATGACTATATGGGTTGTTCTTATGAATCAACCAACCATTCAGAACATGCTCATCAATCCAAACCATGAGTATTATGTGACAATATTCAAGCAGGCACTGAATCGGATTTCTGAAGCTATGTTAGAAAAACCCTAAACTCTCACTGAAAATAGGTGAAATGTGGCACCACTCAGAGATTGACATGTGCCAATTGGTACAAGTGGTAGACAATTGGCATGCTCAAACAATGAGGTGATGTAGGAATGACATGAGGGAGAAAATATCAGAAAAGCCCCAAATCTGGAGAACTAAAGCTCATCACCAACCTGAGATTGACAACTTTACATGATGTAACCTATGAAATTGTAAATGGAGAAATCATAGTAACAATAAATTAACCTATGTAACAATAAATTCGGATTTATCCTGGGAGTGGTAATGGGAGAAATCATAGTGAACAACAGGAAACATGCAGAGTTCCTTACAATCAAATAGATGAAAAAACACATACAAAAAACCTAGATAATAATCATGAACAAGTTGAATATTGAATTATGAACTGTAAAGGAACTTACAAAATGTGACATTACGAACCTGGTCAAGCACACAATCAAAAATAATGTTAGAACATATGTTGAAAATGTCAAAACATACCTGAATAAGCTCCTCTTCGTTTCAAGAACAATATATTGGAGTCGCATGAACTTGGAACAAGCCTCCCACGATCTGAAAGAGTAGCAACTAATTCAACAGTGACTTTTTTGTTGCTACGCTGGATCGAGGGAGGTTTGCTCCAAGATTAAATCGCTCCAATAAATTATTCTCTACTAAACAGGGCCAACCACGTGAAGGTGGAAGCTCTTATGGCCTCTCCCCCCCCCCCTCACATCACTCTCAATTCCCCAATACCCAATCTATATTTCATTTTTTACTTTCATGAGCATAAAAAAAAATATTCAATAACTAATAAAAAAACAATTCAACAAAAAGTACGCAAGGAAACATTGCAATTAATGCTTGACATAAAAATAGTATGATAAATGAGTTTTATATAATGCAAAAAACGTTCCAAGTATGGTAACGTTTGTCTTATAATAATACAATATTTTACATTGTCAAATTTTCTTTTTCTTCTTCCTATTTTTAAAGCTCCTAATTACATCATCGATATCATCGTGCTCTGCTCCTGTTTCGTGCCTTTCAACCCGCACTGCTGACCTAGTTGCGTATTCACGATGTCTGGGCTCATCCAGTGACGGGGCATCGCCTACAAAAACAGATAATATTAAATTTTAATTGTCAGTTTTTAAATATCATTTAACTAGTTCAGTAATATTAATAAAAAAAATTGCAATGAGATTATTTACCTGGTGCACCAGTTGTCGCCGCTGACCTAGTTGCGTTGTCACGATGTCTGGTCTCATCCAGTGACGGGGCATCGCCTACAAAAAAAGATAATATTAAATTTTAATTGTCAGTTTTTAAATATCATTGAAATAGTTCGGTAATATTAATAAAAAAAATTGCAATGAGATTATTTACCTGGTGCACCAGTTGTCGCCGCTGACCTAGTTGCGTTGTCACGATGTCTGGTCTCATCCAGTGACGGGGCATCACCTACAAAAACAGATAATATTAAATTTTAATTGTCAGTTTTTAAATATCATTGAACTAGTTCGGTAATATTAATAAAAAAAATTGCAATGAGATTATTTACCTGGTGCACCAGTTGTCGTCGCTGACCTAGTTGCGTTGTCATGATGTCTGGTCTCATCCAGTGACGGGGCATCGCCTACAAAAAAAGATAATATTAAATTTTAATTGTCAGTTTTTAAATATCATTGAACTAGTTCAGTAATATTAATAAAAAAAATTGCAATGAGATTATTTACTTGGTGCACCAGTTGTCGCTGTTGGGATTGTTTCCCTGTCTTCCTCTCTGGTGGTAAGATCCTCAAGGGAAATATTCTATGTCATTTAAACAAAAAACGTTATAAGGACAACCATCAAGGTATAATTAGAAAAAATTATAAGTGGAAATTAATTACCGTCACGGCCCTCACTGATAGTAGCATTGTCGGCCTGGGGCCCACTACAATGATCAGGTTGCATGTGAAGATCATCTACATCTGGCTCTAAAACTGGGTTATTTGCCTCGTCGGTAATGCTGCTCCCCTGATTTAAAAAAATTTGTTAGACATTAAATTTATGAACGAAAACAAAAATATTTAAAGGTTAATGTTTTACCTTATCAGGCATTCTGGATCTTGGGACCTGCCCCAAGCTTCTGCGATGTTCAACTACAGCTTGATAGCCGAAACGGAAAGCGATATTTTTATCTTCCTCTGTAGTTTCTGTTTCGAAGTCATCACCCTACATTACATATGATTCTGAATTTTTAATCATATTTGATAGGATTACAAAAACGTTGGAAGGCGATACAATTAATTATAAGATTTTTAGCTACTTAATTACAATTCTTGCAGCTAATTTCAAGTAGCCGCCCTGGCCTAGCTTGTGATGGCCCTTTTTCTCAATCCTAGCTTTGGTTGCCTTTGAGGTGTCAGGCAACCTAGCATCAAAATATTGAAGTCAAATATGACGTAGCACACTTTTATTTTATACATAAAGAATATTAAAGCTATTGAATTAAAGTTGTAATTTACCTTGCGGGTCCAGTTGGCATTTTTCCTTCTTTCTTTGCCCTTTTCTCTTTTCCTTCATGGATGAGTGCTCTCCACTCACTCTCTGGAACTGTGAGAGGACGCTCATATCTAGGGTTAAATTGAAATTGTGTCCTATAGGTGTCCCTGGTATATTTCAAATATTTTCCGGCTACCCGAGCCGCCGCTATTCTGTCAAATGTGCCGACCCCAAAAAGGGCTTCTAGACAATCTAGAAGTTCTTTTTTCAGGTTGGACTTCTGGGAATTCCACCTTGTGCGTATGGTTGGGCCAAAAATTACCAACGCATGGCTCTCCAGAAACCTGTAGAACTCATTGTTTCCTACACACACAAAAAAGAAAAGAAAAGAAAAGAAAAGAAAAAGAAATATATTATCATTAATTTAAAAATAAAAATCATGATAAATATGTTTTATATAAAGTACATGAAATAGTTAAAATATTAAAATTTACCTGGGAGTTGTACATGCTTTATAGGGACACCCTCATCGTTCACCAACAATGTGCCATTAATGGTCCTTGTGGAGCTGACACGTGTAGCTCCAGGAAACGCAATAATGTAGTTGGCCATATCAGCCTCATCATTGCCAACACGTTCAGCGGTTGGCTGGGTGTCTGCTTGGGAAAGGTGTGTTTCTTGGCTAGCACCTAAAGGAGTAGAAGGTGTACGAGAGGGTTGTTGGGCAATCTCTTGCCCTTGTGTCCCACTACCACCAACACCAGGTTCAGCAAATGCCAGAAAACACTACATACAAAAGAAATTTTTGTTAGTTTAGTCAATGTAAAAATTAAAAATCAAACTATCACAATTCATCTCATGCAGAACAAAAAAAATATCCTTTTGACTTTTTATTATTACCTGATATCTTTCTAGCTGTCTCATAAGATGTTTTATCCTCTCTTCTGTTTCAGGTGTTTGAGGCGCATCTATCAAAGTATTAAATCCCAACCTTGCATCTCATGCCTTTTTTTGCAACAAGAACACTGGAGATAGGGATGAAGAAAGCTCTTCCTCAAAGAGGGAATCATCAGGCGTACCATGGCTAGGTGTCTGCATATTTGAACAAAATTAATATTATTTCAATTATGTAAATAACTAAAATACCTAAAGATAGAGCAATTCTGGCACTTTACATGTTCTTCCGCTGGCCTCTTTCCGCGATCATCCCATCTCAGGGTTGTTCCTGCACTACTCTGATCATTCTGCCACATTGCAATAAAATTATAAATGTAAAAACTTGAAAACACAAAATGAAAACTAAAATAATTTCTAATAAGACACCGGAAGACAGAGTTAGAGTTTCAAATATGCCTTGCATTGAATTCAGTCTTGGAAACATGTCATTGCACATTAAGGCACCCAAACATTCACTCCACAAATGATATATTTAAGTAGGCTTATCCTATTCTGGGAAAACACCATACCTATAATGCATTCACTTGCATGTATAAAGGGAAAGGAAAACATGTTTTCATACAACGGTGACAAAGGCATCTTGGGGAAAGGTATCTTCACTTTTTATTTATATTGTTCACCCACACCACTCTCGTGTTTTCACTAATCCTGTTTTGTCATTTTTGGATTCAAATTAAGTTAAGGCCTTAAGTATTTTTTGACCTTTCGGTGTAGTTTTTATAAGTGGCATGTATGGATTTTCCATTAATTCTACACTTTTTCTCTTCATGCGCATGTTTCCCTAGAAATCAAATGCATGATTTAGTCCCATACATTTAATAAGTTGTTGGATCAACTCCATTGGCAATATCATGTTTCCTATTCAATCAAAATTTATCTCAGTTAGGGTAGGTAGGAAGGTTTTCCCTTTGTATTAATAGGGCACTTCTAGCTTGCATTTTTATTATATCTTTCAAATTTAGTGTCGTTTCAATTAGGGCATGATTTTTTGCAACTTTCAAAGTGAGAATGAACAAAGACAAATTTTTGTGATGGATGACTGTATATGACTCCATGGCCAGAGGAAAAGGCACTAATCTACTTCTTCAAATATCTATAGTTCTCATTCACCTCATACGGAGATGGTCCCTGATTTTGAGCCAAATGTTGCAGCAAAAAGTTCCCCCCGTCCATAATTTGATATTCAATGGAAATTTCTTAAATTGATGAAGGGGCATGATTATGGAACATTGGCACATACATATGTAATGGAATTCCAAGATCATGATATATGTTTACATATGTTTATGGAGGTGGTGGAGCAAAAAAGAGCTCAAATAGAGCTGAAATTTTTCACATAAAAAGGACTGCGGGCTTGACTAATGGTTCCATTTAAAAAATGATATCTATATAGAGAATAAGTGTAGCATGCAAACATGCATTGAAAATCCATCTGAGTTTGCATTGTATTACTTATGACAGATTCAAATTTGGGTTTCAAAATGCCAGGTTATGGCATGATTTTGTCGAGAAACCCTTAGTTGGATTCTCATGTTGGTTTAATTTATATTTTAAGTTTGTTTTGTAGTCTTTGGGTGATAGTAACTCATGAACTAGGTTACCAATGTATAACAATCATATTTCAAGAATAAAGTTGTGATTTTTTTATATTATTATTATTATCTATTAGCTACGAGTATTGACACCTAATGCCTGGAATTTTGACATCTTGATAGCATGGATAATTTCGAAAATGTTTCTAGTAATGTTAACATAATAACTATCATTAAGTGTCTTCACTTTTGTCACCATAATAGACCTGTGATATGGACTCATCACACAACTTCATATGCTATGTCCCAACAAGTTCAAATTGGTTGAACCTACCTCATAGTGTGGTTATTAAGGACAAGTTTCTTGGTATATAACTCGATAGCATAGACCGCGTTGCAATTCTAAAAAGAATCCTCAAGTGTCAAAAAAACTTCACAATATGTTCTACTATAAAGCCTTTTGGGATACCTGAAATAATATATGTATCATTGATGACTTTTAAAGTATGACAAGATCCAGAGGGAAAGGAAATCAATGGAAGAGTGATCCACTAATGAGAACCTAGAATTTAGCATCAGATGAGTTAGAGTCTAGGAAATTGAACCCTATAATTTTAATTAGTGATGAAGGACATCACATAGGTAATTATATTTTCATGTAGAATAATCTGTTAATTCAAATTTAAACTACATAATATGAAAGGCATACCATAAAATTTTCCACATAAGTCCAAACAACCTATAAAAAGGGAAAACCTTCTTTTTCCATGGGAAATAATTTACCTTTCCTTTTTCAAGATAATCTAAATCACAAAAAATATGAACTACTCTGCACACATTCTTGGATAATGTGAAAGTGGAAAAGGAATACCCTACACAAGTGATGCACACATGTACATTTGAACACTAATAGATTTTTGTAGTTGAAATGCAGTGCTTGTTTTCATTTAAATGTAGGGTTTTTAAAGTAGGGAGAAATAATGGCTGCCAAATTAATAAGCGTTTCTTTGGGAAAAATTCAAATCTTGTATTGGGTGATGAAGATAATAGAGGGTATTGAATCTTGATTCTTGACATCTAGAAAGAACCCTACAACCTAACAGAATCCAATGGAATTGACCAAAAAAACCCAAATAGAGTCAACCCTACTATAGGAGGAAGGGCCTGCAGTAAGAACTTACCATTTTGCAAGAGCTGAGGGTGAACGTTGAGGGCGAATGCTGAGGGAAAATGCTGTTCTGCAAGAGCTGAGGGTGAATGCAGGGAAAATGCTGTTCTACAAGAGCTAAGGGTGAATGCAGGGCGAATGCTCTTCTGCAAGAGCTCAGGGCGAATGCTGAGGGTGAATGCTGTTCTGCAAGAGCTCAGGGAAAATGCTGAGGGCGAATGTTGTTCTGCAAGAGCTCAGGGTGAATGCTGAGGGCGAATGCTGTTCTGCAAGAGCGGAGGGTGAATGCACACGTGATATCAGACGTTAATGTAGCACACATGTACATTTGAACACTAATAGATTTTTGTGGTTGAAATGCAATGCTTGTTTTCATTTAAATGTAGGGTTTTTAAAGCAGGGAGAAATAATGACTGCCAAATTAATAAGCCTTTCTTTGGGAAAAATTTAAATATTGTATTGGGTGATGAAGATAATAGAGGGTATTGAATCTTGATTTTTGACATCTAGAGAGAACCCTACAGCCTAACACAATCCAATGGAATTGACCAAAAAAACCCAAATAGAGTCAACCCTACTATAGGAGGAAGGGCTTGTAGTAATAACTTACCATTTTGCAAGAGCTGAGGGTGAATGCTGTTCTGCAAGAGCAGAGGGCGAATGCGCACGTGATATCAAACTTTAATGTAGCTATTGCGATGGATACGAAACAATAAAATCATTTTTATGTAGCGCGCATATAAGTTTCGAATTTTTATGTAGCGCACATATAAGTTTCGTATTTTTATGTAGCACGCATATAAGTGTCGTTATACCGACGACGGAAAATGCGTCGCTATTGCGACGGGTACCTCCAAATGTCGCAATTGTGACACCTAGACATTGTGTCACACTTGCGACGTTTGGAGGCAGTCGTCGCAATAGCGACGCTTTGGGCCATAGTGTCGCAATTGCGACGTATTCCTCCAAACATCGCAATTGCGACACTTTCCTAAGTGTCGGTATTGCGACACTTTTCTATAAATGTCGGTATAGCGACGGTTTCGGGCGGGATGGAAAAAATTTGGGGAAATTTCCGACATTTGGTCAAAAGCATTGGAACCAAGTGTCGGAATTTCTGCCAAATGTAGTAGTGCAAGGATGCCCATCCTAGTTTGAATGTTGGGGGGTTAAAGGAAGAGATCATCTTAAAGAATAAAGATAGTATTAAAAATACTCTTACTTCCAAATTTAAGGATAAATTGTGGGATGATAATGAGCTTGCTGGAAAAATGAATCGTAGATATTACACAGAAGTGATCAACCCCGCTTTTGCTAACCAAAATGATGTCTCTGCCTTGATCATTATTAAGAAGAAAATGAACATTGAAAAGATAAGAACTAACTCCCATGATGTTCGAAGTAAAACCATGATTTGGTCTATTCTCAAAACACCTTGGGATGAAAGAATCTGTCAGGTGTGATACTGACATGGTTGAAGATGAATTTTTTTTTATCTTGGAGTGCTCAGTTCTTACCCACATTTGTTCTCATTTCCAAAACATTTTTCACACTCCCAACCTTGTTGAATTGTTCAGTCAACGAACTATAGTGATCTAGGAATGCTTATTTCCCTTCTCTTTTATCATAGAAATAAAATATGAAAAAGTCTCAATTAATCTCTTACTTTATTAAGGTCCAATAGAACTCATTTGTATCAGTGGACATTAATGATCATCATCATCAACAACAAGAAACATAGATGAAACATACCTATAGATGCAATGCAATATCAACAGTAAAAAAACACCATACAAACATGATTTTAGGATATCTTAGTGGTTTCACAATATATCATTATCACATTCTACTTTAACATATAACATACGAGCATCATGGCCTACCAATACCTCTCTTTTCCTATGTGCATTGTTTCTTAACATACTTTAATGAAAAAATCCTCTATATTATCCCACAGAGAAAATGAATATATAATCTTTCCCATTATTGATATAAATACTCCTTAAAACTTATATAAATATATGACTTCGATGGAAATCATAAAATAAAAATAAATATTGTAAAAAATATCAAAACTATGAATCATAAACATTTTAATACAATATTATTTTATATTATTTATATTTTCATTTTTATTATTTCTTCATATATGGTTTTATTTTGCTATGTTTTTGTTGTTAAATCAATAATTTTCGTAATAAAATAATAATATTTCAGTAACACATCAAACTCGAGCTCCCTAAAACTCTTACCTTTAGTAACATCCTACTCCACATGTGACACAACACCCATGAAAATAAAAGCATTTTGATGTAAACATCTAGACAATACAATGACTCTCCTTATAATGAATATTGGCCTATCGTGGACAATTTTCAAATTATATCAACATTTTGTATACTATTGATTTGCTACATCTATTTGAACATTGGCATCATGTTGTAGAGAGTTTCCATAGTGGTTCTTTACGTATCGTGCATTGAATTGAATGGAGTTACTACGTAATGAGATAATTGTATTAAAAAAAAGTGAAATTCACAATAACATTCAAATTCAACGTTCTATTATGTGTATATTTTTAATATATATTTAGGGACGATCTCTTTTGTTTTTTTGTTTTTAATAATCTAAAATGAAATTAACAATAATTTACACAAATAAAATAAAAAAACATCTTTTAAATCATCTAAAATAGAATTAATAATAATTTAAAAAACAAAAACATAAATAGAGAAAATATTAAAATTTTGCAAAATTAAATTATATATTTTTTCAAATAATTAAACAACATAAATTCTTCATGATTGATGTTTTTTTCTTTTTTCTTTTCATATTTTAAATTTATAATGTGAGAGAATAATTTTTTTTTGTAAGTTTGGTAGGAATACATTCTTATTATGTCCAATTTATCGCTTCGATCGAGGTGGGAGATTGAACCAGTAAGTTCACATCAAGGAGTACCTTAACAAAGCACTCAATCACCATTTGTCCAAAACCCAATAGACATGTTGTGAGAAAACCATAAAATAAAATAATTCATAAATTCATAAATAAGAAAATTTATTTATAATATAGTTCACTTATTCCATGTATAAATTAGTTTTATAAATTTGAACATTTCCATGATTAAAAATTATATAATTAAAATTTTAAATTAATAAATATGAAAATTAATTAATATTAATTTTCCTTTAAAAAATTAAATACAAATAAAAAAATATTATTATATATATTGTAAATTGAAATTACTTAAAATTGTTGCTTTGAGAGGCATTCTCCATGAAATTATGGTATAGATGTCTAAAGTAATATAATATTAATGTAATGCATATTTTGACTCTTTAAAGATAAATAATTATTATTTATGGTGGACATGTTTAATGTAACTTAATGTAAAGTAAAAATTAAAATATATATATTTTTAATTTCTATTAGTTAGTTAAGGTAATTTTGACTTGTTCAAGTTACTCATAATTTTGAAGCTTGATGTTTATGAGAATCCATGGTATTGAAAAAAGCACAATTAAAGAAATAATAAAAAATATTAATTAAAATAAAATTGAGGTAATGGTAAATTAGTCAATCTACAGTTTTTGTGTTGAGGTAATGGTAATTTTGAAGCTCCATGTTTTATGAGAACTCATAGTATTGAAAAAAATAAAAAAAAATAAATATAAATAAATATATTAATTAAAATAAAATTGAGGTAATGGTAAATTAGTCAATCTACAGTTTTTGTGTTAGGTAAACATTTTGACTCTAGGCGAAAACCCATGGTATTCTTATCTAATGTAGTCTAAGGTAATAAAATTCAAATGAGTTTTCTATGGAAAAATAATCAAATTTTATTTACCAAATTAAAGATTTGAATCTTTTTGTGTGAGAGCTATATATGATATAGAACTAGGGATTAGGATATTCACTTGTGAATATTGGTAAAGGTAAGCCCTCTCTACACAACACAAAAATATGGGTTATACATTTATCTATTTCATATTAATCATAATTTTCTAAATGCATTTAAAATCTAACATTTAATTTACTCTAAATAGTTTTCGATGACAATAATGGATATCAATGGTTAAAGTGTGTGAGGTTTATAACTTGTATATGTGATTTGTGTTTTAATCACCAGACTCCATTTCAAATTTGATGATGTATATGTTTTCTACAATTAATTTGATGATGTATGATGTATATGTTTTCTATTTCGCGAACTTTGGGTTTCCAAGTAGGAAGATTTCCAATGAAATATCTTGGTTTTCCAACGAATCTATCTTCACTCACTTCAGCAAGTTGGGAGGAATTTCTCAACGGCCTCCATAAATGTCTTCAAAAGTGGGGTCTAAGAGCACTCAATGCGCCGAGTAGAATTATTTTGCTCAGATTAGTTTTGAAAGAAATTCCTATTTATGAACTCTTGGGTAGAGCAGCTCCAAAAACAATGTGTACTAATATGGTTAATTTATTTAAGAAATTCCTATGGTAGAGTGCACAAAATATGCGAAAATGGGCACTCTTATCTTGGGAAAAACTTATCAAAAAAAAAAACAGGGGGACTCGATCTCCGGGATCCTTATATCATTAATCAAGTCATGGGTGCAAAGCTTTGGTGGAGGTGGTTACAAGGCGGTTCGGATCTTTGGAAACATATTTGGGAAACTAAATATGAAATGCCTACAACAATTGTTGGAAAGTTAAAAATAGATATTACACACAAAGGATCAAATATATGGAATTTAGTAGCGACGAATAGGGATCTCATCCATCAGCACAGTTTTTGGGTAGTTCGTGGAGGGAAAACAACACTTTTTTGGGAAGACTCCTGGCAGCAGAGAGAGAAGCTGTTTAGTCGATTGGATTTGGGAGAAATATTCTTATTTACAAATCTTCCAACCACAAGACTAATACACAATCACTGGAAAAATGGGGAGGAAGGACAATGGCATGTTCGGAAAACAAGGGAACAATGGTTGAATGCGTGAGTCACGGTTCAATGGAGTAATTTGGCTAGAGAATTGAAAACCATAACATTAATGACAACAGCAGGGGAGGATATTTTATGGTGGGGTTATAGAAGAAAAGTTATGTTTATGATAAATTAAGCTTATTATCTTAAATCAAATAATCATCAGGATGTTGTTGTACCAATCTAGAATAAAATATGGAGTGTGAAGTTTTGGCCAAAAGTAGAGTATTTTATGTGGCTTTTAAGTCATAAGAAGACTTTAACCTGGGATCATCTGCAAAACAGATGAGTTCAGGGTCCTTCTCTTGGTATTATGTATAAACAGAATGAGGAAACTATTGAACACTTATTCAACAACTGTTGTATTTGTAATGAGATGTGGTAGATGAATAAAGCATTATTTGGTCAAACAGATAGAGACATCACTAGTGTCAATGCTACTATTTGCAATTGGAGAAAAGAAGGATATAAAAGTGAAGTGGTCAATCTGGCCTAGAGACTATCTATCGGATTTGTCCTTTGGGGTATATGGAAAGAAAGGAACCATAGAATATTTAGAGGAGAAGAAAGGAAAGTTCCTCAAATCTGGAATGTTATTATGGAAAATATAAGGGGAACAATACTGGTTGAGCATTGGGTGGACGATGATTGGACAGAAACAGCTAGGGAGGTAAGAATTTTAGCTAATCTAAATCTAAAACCTCAAATGTTGGACACATCATTATGGAAGGTTAAACCTAATTTGTAATCAATTCCATCAATTTTTAATCCACCACCGGAGGGTTTTCTGAAATTAAACTTTAATGGGGCATCTAAAGGGAATCCTGGACATGCAGGGATTGGAGGAATCTTCAGGAACTCTCTTAGCAAGGCTTGTAGAGTATATTCATTCCCATTGGGATTTATTACTAATAATGAAGCAGAATTGATGGCATTAAAACAAGGATTAGTCATTGCAATCCGGGAAGGTTACCAAAGAATTGTAGTTGAAGGGGATTCAACAATGGTAGTTGGTATATTTAAAAAACTCCAAGAAGGAACTCCTTGGCTGAAAATTAGTAAAAGCTGGAGAACAGCCAAAATTATTGAAGATATTGGCCACCTCCTTTGTCATATATGATATGTCATTTCTACCCATGTTCGCCGAGAAGGGAATGAGGCAGCGGATTATTTGGCGAATTGGGCCTGTAAGAACATTGATTGTCAACTTGATATTAACCATTCTTACCAAGTTTGGAATGTGGAACTATACCCTTTACAACGTATTTTAGAAAGAGACAGATCTCACCCCCAATCGGGGTGTCAGGCTTACAGTTAGAGGATTGGGGCTCCACGTGGTGGATGACCTTACATTACCTCTGTTCATGAATTTCGATGGTGGTCCTCCACTCTCAGAATTAATTTGCATGCATTTGCTTGTCATATTCATCTGGAAAGTGTCAGGGGGTTTAATGAAGGATAGCTGGTAGTGCGAACTAAGCCATCATGACCCTTCCCTTTTTAATAACAACTAGTCATGGCAAGGTTTACGAACTGGATCATTACTACAGGAGAACAATTCAGAACTGGAGCAGGTTTGCAGGCAACAGAGAAGAAAGATTTTTCGGTATGTCATGGAAATTTTTCCTTTCATCCTTTGCATTCACTTTTTGCTTATGCCTCTGTTTATCATGAATGATAGTTACCTCTATGTTTCTGCTTCTCTGGATTTTAATTGGGGTTATACTGTCGGTAAAAACTTTTCTTCGTGGTATAGAAAAGAGGAAATGGGTTTGCTGAAAATTGAACTGAATTTCCGAAGTCCTTCCAATTATTTTTTTATCCACTCCTATTCTGTTACTTTGCCTTGGTCTAGCTCTAAGGGTTATTTTGTCATTCATGGCATGTCTCGTTTGATTTTCAACTTTTGTTTTGTTATTATCATGGTTAGGCGTAGTCCTTGTCTCTCCAGTAATCTTAGTTTCTCTTTTGGGGGTACTTCCTGTGTTGGTTCTTTTCTATTTAAACGTATGTCCTCTCAATATTGGGTGGCACGCTTTTTGGGGTTAGTTCTCTTTATCCCTATGTTTTTCATCAGTCATTTGTTTGGATTTTCTTGGAGAAGGTACCTGTCATTGAAACTCAACACTATTTCGAGTTTAATGGGTTTGTCGATGTAATGAGGAAAGTTCATGGATATACTGTTTTTTATGGTTGGCATTTTCATTTACTCATGGGGCGGAATCGACATTGGAGTCCTCAGAGTTTTCTTCTCTGCAATTATCATATTTGCGATGGCTGTAGTGTGGTTGATTTCAATTACAATATTCACAGTTGTGTAATCCTGTCCACAGACAGAATGGGAAAGGGGGCTTGGTTGACTCCGAAGGAGACCTACTCAGTTTTATTGGACCATACTACTGATTTATTTCTGCGCATAGGGCTTCTATCAAGTATTACGAACGCAAAAATTTGTCTGATCATCATGGCTAAAGGGCAAGATGGGAAGGCTAATCGTAGCAGACAAAACAATCAAGCAATTGGGCAGAGTCGACGAGGTAGGAGGTCAAATGAGCAAGTGTTGCAGGATATTGCAAAGGTGTATGATTCTGGAAACTTGGTTCAAATCAAGAATAAAATTCATGGCTGGGAACGAAAAACAGATAGTGAGGATGAAGATATGGAAGATCAGATCTCCAAAATGGACTTCATAAAAGATCTAGGAAGCACTAGGGGTCGGGTATACCTCTTTTAGCAATCAGTCAAGATGTATGGGAAGATGAAACACCTTCTTGCAAAGGCATTGGTATGCAAAGAAGAAAAGAATATCAGTTCTTCAATTTTGTTTGAATAGCAGCAAATGAGACTGGAGATGCATGAGATGTTCAAAGCTCAACTTGAGATGAATGACAGGATTGCAAAGATAGAGAGACAGTTGCAAAATCCACAACGCAGTGAATAGGTGCTGGGTACTATTGCTAAAGACCCAACACCTGTAGATTCCTCTAGGGATATTTCTGCCTAGATGATTAGCTTTTTCTATGGTTTTGGTGTTTATTACTATTACTATTACTACTTGTTTTATTTGTAAATATTATGGACATATTGAAGTAATTAAGGCTGTAAGTAGAAGAATAAGACAATTTCGGTTTTGGTTTACTTTTAACTCATTACGGTGGCCAAAAGACCTGGTTTCCTTCGGACAGGTTGAGGTCATTGTACTTGCTATAATTTGTATGACAATTTTCCCTTTAAATATATGAAAATATAAAGGTACTATGAAGCTTACAAAAAAAAAAACAATTAATTTAAAAATTATAAGTGCAAATATTAAATGGATTGATTGTATTTCAATCTTTTATTTTCATTTCATGTACAATTCTTTTGTTTCAAGTTGTCATAGAAATTCAATCTCATAGGATTGAATTTAAACCTAGCTAAAGGAAGTGCTTCGAGTCTCTTGTCCCCAATATATAACCCTAGAAACACTTACATGTAAGAATATTTTGGTCTGTCAGACCCCTTCTTAAACACTTACATGTAAGAATATTTTGGTCTGTCAGACCCCTTCTTAGCAAAATCAACCCAAATTGCCTTAAAGGTATTTCTTAAGGACCCACCCAGACAAATAAATTAGAGATAATTGTTTTTCGATAGACCGACCATAAATTCCACGTAGGTAAGGATCTCTTGACTTAGACGGCTTTAGGTAACCCTATGCATGTACCCTAGGAAGAAACTTGATTTAGATCACATCGAAAAGCTTAGCAAGTGCTATATATTCTTACAAACTAGCACAAGGAAAGGATATTTCCCCTCCAAGAATGCATTTAATCAAAGTGCTTTGAAATTAACCAAGAATAGGAAAATTTTTAGGGAAATGGCTATTTACTCTTTTCAAAGTAAATGTTTGCTGTATAATTTTGGAGTATCATGTTTATTTTTATGTGGTTTTTTTTAGTATGGTATATATAATAATTATAATAAAGTAAAAAAAATATAAAAAATATATATTTTAATAAGAATTTAAATTTAATATTTTTTTTTTTTTTTTTTTTTTATCTCATCAAGTATCACGGGTAATTGTAAATAATTTTAGAAAATTCCATTGAATTGAGATTTAACATGAGTCCAACAAGATTTTGCAATGGCACACTCTCATAAAATATACTTCATTGTTTATAATCCTAGAAAGAGAATAGTACATTAATAAAAACTCTTTTGATCAATAAAATTTTGAAGGAAAGACCGTGATAATGTATTCTTTCTTATTTTTCACGTAAATCAATGATTTGTGCATCTTCAATTTAAAATAGAAACAAAAGTTATTTCTGTCTCACACCTTTTAATTTAAAATAGACCATGGTAATGCATGTTTTCTTCTTTTCCTCATAAATTAATAATTTGTGCATCTTCAATTTAATATAGAAAAGGAGTTACTTTTCTCAAGCGTCTTTCATTTTAAAATAGAAAGAAGAGTTATTTTCTCTTGAGTACCTCTCCATTCTAGAAATTTTATAGAAGAGTTATTTTTCCTTGAGTACATTTCTTTTCTAGAATTCTCTAAGAAGTGATATTGAGAAAAATACATAGATGAACATGATATCAGTGCTTAACCAAAATACCAGACTAGGGTATAGAACAAGTTACCAACTACTTCCTTAATCTTTTATCGTTGGTAAATAAATATATTACAAATCCAAAAAAATACATAAAGAGTAAAACTAAGCATGAATATTTAACATTTACCAAGATACTTACTTTTTACAACTTTCACATTGGATTTCACCAAACCTTTCAAAATAAAATATCATAATTACACTCAATTCAAAAATCTAAATAATATTTTAAAATTCTCAATTTAATATAATATAAAATAAAACTCAAATTATGTTTAAAAAATATGAATGGTATAACTCAATACAAAATTATAAAAACATTATTTGACCATCATAATAGTACTTTAATCATAAAACTAGTGTATATCTATCAAGCACCCAAAACAATCAAATATTTTAACATGTAAATGTCTTCTTTAAATGCAAAACTTGAAAAAAAATTGTATTGAAAAATTTAACCCCTCTTAACCTTTGATAAATCCAAAATTAAAATAAATTTTCACTAATATTTAATATATTCCTGATTGGTTTTAACCAATATAACATAAGAATCATACTCCTCTCTTTGCATAGTTTCTTTTAAATTTTAACCTATCATGTTCATGAAGTAGTTTTTCTATCATCTTCATAAATTTGGACAAGGTATAATGCCTGAAATTGCAGTAATGATGTACCTTTTTTATCTAATAAAAAAAAAATCGACTTTCAAAAAAAAAAAAAAAATGTATCTGAGAGATAATTAACCATTCCGCCGTAGCTCTACTTGTGAGATTAGAGTCGGTCACTTTTCTTTGACCTTTAATCATGAGTTGGAGTTTTTTACGGTCATGGAGGACTATTCTTCCAAGATGGAGAAAGGGGATTTCACTCACATGGTATGAAAATATGAGTTTCGTTGGGATCATGTGTTCAGGTAATAATTATTCTATTTTCATTTTAATTAACTTTGAATTGTAAATCATTATTTCCTATCTTAAATAACGTTTTCATTTTTCGTTTCATTTGTTTTGGTCTTGCTTTAACACTAAGAAATCTCAGATTTGCATTGTGTATTAAATATAAAAGTATTCATGAATCTATTTCTAAGACATAATTATGGTAAATTTACAAGAAAATTAATGCTTATTTTGAATTAGGATAAAAATTCATATTAGAAAATAAATATTTAAAATCTTGACTTTAATTGTGGTCCGACATTGTTACATTATTTATAAGAATTATTGTAATTCACATGTGTGTAATCCAAACGTTCTTGAAATTAAAGATCAAAATAAAAATAATAAATGAAAAATAAATAATTTCAAGTTTTAATTTTTAATTTTTTTAACTTTAATTTATTAAATTTAAAATAATAATAATTTATTTAAAATGTTTTTTAATATAAACAAATTAAATTTATAATATAGTGTTAGGTATGATACCTAAAATAATATTGGGAATATAAAGATTTAATATTAAGTTCTTATTTCTTTTTTATTTATAGAGTTGTGGATAAAGTTTGAGATGGTTTAAAAGCAATTAATAACCTATAATCTCAAGATCAAGGGAAATACCCCTACCTTATTCTTCTGATCGAAGTTGGCTTTTTCTCTATTGAAAGTAAGGTTATGTTTTAGTATCTAATGTATACGAAAAAGCTTTACAACATGGAATCCAAGTGGCTTCCTAAAATTGCTTCTAACTTCAGTCAAAACTCCCACCTTTGCCTCAAGGATGGGTGGCATAAGGATGCCCAGTCTTGGCTCAACCATTGGGGGTTGAATGAGGAGATCATCTTGGGAAGCAAGGATAGTGTCAAAGATACTATCACCTCCAAATTTAAGGATAATCTATGGGTTGATAATGAATTGGAGGGTAAAAAGAAGCTATGATATTATAAGGAGATGATCAACCCCACCCTTGAGAACCAAAATTACCTTTCTGTTTTGACTAACTCAAAGAAACAGATGAACATCGGTAAGATTAGAACCAATTCTCATGATCTTTTAAGTGAAACCAGATGGTGGTCTACTCACAAGGCTCTATGGGATGATAGAATTTGTCAGTTTTGCAATACTAAGAAGGTCGAGGATGAAAAACATTTTCGTTTAGATTTTCAAGCCCTTACTCACATTCGCTCTCATTTCCCTAACATCTGTCACACTTCCAACCTTCTTGACATGTTAAGTGATCTGAACTATATTGATCTTGATGTAGTTCTTTCCCCTTTTTTAAAGAAAAGAAACAAGATTTTAAAGAATTACAATTAGATTCTTCTTCTTATTAAGTTTTGATAATTGCAATGATCTTAATGAACGTTAATCATCATCATCATTAATTTTAGTAAAAAATTAAATAATTAATTAACCATAATAAATTTTAAAATAATTTAATTAAATACAAGTTTGGAAAATGAAATTTATATTATAAATTTACATTGTTATATTTAATAATTTTTAATATTACAATACAATGACCGGGTAGGTATGATATAACCTAAAACAAAATCAGGATGATAAAAAATTCCTAATCATTTCATTTTCATTTTACTTAAACTAATTAAGCAAGTAGTTAAAATTATTAAATTTAAAAATAAGAATGAATTTTATACTAGCTTTGATAGAAAGATGACAAAAAAATATTATTAATTTTTCATTTCAATTTTATTAACTTAATAAAAAGAAAAAAAATAGTAAAAACTAACGAGAAGAGGGATATGGAAGGTAACATAGATTTTTAACGTCATCATCCATGAAATGAGAATGAAATTTATGATATTTAGTTTTTTGAGGACTCTCTTATACATGTAGCGGATGTAAAGAAAACGGAGCCAACATATGTTACAAATATGAAAAACAATTACGATTCCTTGTCCTGTGTCACAACTATATATATATATATAAATACAAACTTACCATAAAAAATTCCATCTAAGTTAAAACTTTGCATTTATAATATACCAACTTATTTTTTATATAATTATTTTAACCATAGATTAAACATATAAATACTACTCGCATATCTATGTTGTTCACAAATGTATTTTGGTAAACAAATATAGTTATATCAATTTCAGTGTTACAAGGTATGAGAAATCATTGGTATAATCTTATATATAATATACATAAACCTTTGGAGTTCTTCGTTCCGCCGCACCCACAATAGTACATTATAATAATGTTGATGTTGATAGACTTTGTACTTAGGATATTGGTTTGATTGCTCAGATAACAATTTGAGTTTTGATTATTTATCAATCATACGGCTCAATCCATATTGCGATCCATATCATTCATTGCATTGAAGTTTCGATTATCGTTCCACCTCGTACAAAAACATCTCGCTGGAGACTATGGTGGCAACTGTCTCGCATGGTCTCGCTGCTACATCTCGTCTGTCGATTTGGTGTAACCGTAGATCCAATGGGTTTGAGGGCGTTTGGGGTGGTTAGGGTAACCACCCAATCCCCTGTCTCGTTCATAGAGCTCATTCTTTCATTATCGTCGGGACTGCGTTGGGCTTTGCAACTTTCTCATTTTTTTTGTTATTCTCTGTAAGCCCACCTTTTTGGCCAACAATTCTTCCATCCTTCGTCACTCAGTAGTCAGCCTTTCATTAGAGATTGGTAAGGGTTTCATTGTTGTTTCTTCTGTAAAATTGTGTAATACATTTCTCTGAGGTTCGGTAACTCTTCCTGTTGTAAATAGCTTGCGCGTTTAGGTTTCTATTACATTTTCAACTAGTGATTGTGTTAAATTCAAGGCTCCATTGCTTGTATGGAAGGTTCTTCTCAAATGGTTATTCCACTGTCGGAAATGTCGATTTTGACCTTATTTAAAATTGTTCTGTGTACTAAATCGCAACCCAAGACATGGTTTGAGTTTCTTGGTTCATGTGGGAAATGGGGTTTGGAACTCTGCATGCCCATCTTGAAGATGTAACTCCAACTTGTTAACCGAGAATTTTCTTACTGAATCTTCCGGGTTCTTTTTATTAGTTACTTTCCATCACTATGAGTCTCACTGTAATTTTTGTTGGTTTACAGGCAAGGTTCCTTACCTAGGCCATAGAAGGGAATTTAGGCTCGACCTGTAGCACGCATCTAACCCTCAGGTAAGTCCCAACACCATATCCCATTATTGTCTTAGCTGCATTATTTTTTTTTTCTGTCCAGCTGAGGGTAAAACACTCTTTTTGTGCAGGGTGCCTTATGGTCGCGACAACACCTACATGAAAGAATGGTTTGTTTTCAATTTTATGCATTTTGGTGAAAAGTTTGGAAATTATGTTGATAGCTTGATATTAGTTCGAGATTGCTCTATCTATAGGTTTTAGGAGTTGCTTGATTTTTCTTCCCTTCGAGGTTTAAGGCTTCTAAGAATATATCTGATGTTTATTTGACTGTATAAGAAATTTGATTGTAATATTTAGACTTAGAAGACTATTTTCTAGCATTATAGGTAAATTCCCATCGAGGAGGTTATTATCTTACTCTATTCTGAAATTTAATTTTATTGCCCCTTTGTCCAGTGTCTGTATGCGTTACATACAATTTGGGTCTTTCTTTCCCCAACAAGGGGTTTACAATTTTTACAACATGATACTATGTGTATAAAATTTAGACCGACTCGTCAACAAAAAGAAGTATTCTACTGTTTATTTCCTTTTTCTTCTGTTAAACACTGTCTCCAGTTTTCTTTCTAGATTCTCTTGCAAAAGGTTTACTTTTCCTATGGCTATATATATATATATATATATATATATATATATATATATATATATATATATATATATATATATCGCAACATTTTATGAGATTTATTGGCCAAAGGACCATGACCCCTACCCTATCAACAAAGGGCTCAGTGCTAAAGCTTCGAGCCTTGAAAGTTTCATGATTTAAGAGTATACATTCTACCTTTATTCTCATTTCTGGAATTTAATGAGTTTTAGACAACATACGTTATTTGTTTCCATTTGAATAAAGACGATAGAGCTCTACTACTACTCACTCTATTTTTCTATTTATGTTATTTTGAATTATGTTTCCCTGTAAAGATTCTAAATTTACAGTACCTGTACTATCTGGTTTCTTTTGTATAATACATATAACAGTTTTCATTTCTGGATCACTATTTCCAGTTCTTCTTTTCATCTTCTAGATAAAAAAAAAGAAGTTCTTTGTATAGCCTAACATTATCAGTCACAGGCATTTAACAAAAAGTAAAAATAATTTCACACACTCTTCTTTCTTACGCTGTCATTTGCATAACTAAAATAAACAATCAAAATGTACTTATCTATGTACTTTTCTTTCTAATTAATTGATGGTGCCGCCCAAACTTGAGAGAGGAAATCACGTCCTTTGCTCCCCCCCGTGCTCCTCTCTAGAGCCTTAGGTAGTAGAAAATGTTAGGTAGAGGAAAGGCCTCGGGATTATATTCTAGCCTATACTTCACTGGGTTTTCAGAGCTCCATTGGTTTCCCTACCAGCTCTAGACAACTCTACTCAACATTCTGTTGCTACCCCTTAGCATCTTTCTAAATAGAAACCCCCCTTCTTCAGGATTTCCATTTTATCATTTTTGGGAAGTAACTGTTAGAAATTGTCTCTACTTTTTACTCTAGAATATTGGAATCATTTACCATTCAGTTAATCACTTTTATTCAGTATAATTTATCAATTTTTCTTTTGTTCATAAATAATTCAAGTCTCACTAACGAATAACCATATTCATTAATTCCTTCTATTTTTAATAATTCAAATGTATCATAAAATTCTGTCAATCATAATTAACATAAAACAAGGTGATACATCTCCCCCCTCTAAGGTAAACATTGTCCTCGGTGTTACTCAATCATTGGGAAACAGTCCAAGATATGCCTCTCGAATGAAATTTTCATCCTCCCAGGTAGCCTCCTCTGGGCTAAAGTGGTTCCATTGCACTTTAACTTGGGGGATGACTCGCCTCCATACTGTTATTTCTCTCTGATCGAGAATAAGCTGAGGTTCTACCAAAAACTCGTCGTCCGATTCTAACTGCAGTAGCATAGAAAAAAAATTAATTAGTTGCAACAAGAACCTTTATTATTTGCAAATCATAATGTATTCACAACTTACATGTATACTTTTCCAATGTATCACATGCTTAGGGTCATGTATGTATCCTTTCAACAATGATACATGGAACACATTATGTACCATTATATGACTAGGCAGATCGAGTCGATAAGTTACTGGCCCAATCCGTTCCAAAATTTGGAATGGTCCGCAATACGTGGGAGCCAGTTTGGCACAACTATTCCACCTCAAGGTACTCCTCTTCGATTTAATTCTCACATATACATGGTCACCCACCAAAAACTCCTGGAAGGTTCTATTTCGGTCTGTATATATCTTTTGTCATTCTTGAGTTGCCTTTAGGTTCTGTCTAATATTTCTCACCTCACTCTCCATTTCCTGAAGCATGTCTATTCCAAGCATTATCTTGGTTTCCGGACTGCTCCAATTTATGGGGTTTCGACATTGTATTCCATACAATGCTTCAAAATGACTCATCTTGAGGGATTCTTGATATCCATTATTATAATCAAACTCGACGAAATGCAGATACTCTTCCCACTTTGTAGGTTTTTGCATTACGTACATGTGTAGAATATCATCAAAAACTTGATTCACCCTCTCGGTTTCCCCATATGTTTGTGGATGGTAAGTGGTACTAAACTGAATTTGCGTTCCAAATCCGGTGAATAATGTTTTCCAGAAAGCTTATGTAAATTTTACATCTCAGTCCGCGATAACAATTCTTTGTATACCGTGCAGTCTAAAAATTTATTTCATGAAGATATCAATAATCTGTACTATCTTGTATGTGGACTGGACATGTATGAAATGAGCTACTTTGTTGATTCTATATACCACCACCATGATTGAGTAATTATGCCTTTTATTTCTTGGCAACTTGGTGATAAAATCAAGTGAGGTGACTTCCCATTTCCATTCAGGTACATGGATAGGTTGAATTAATCCTGCTGGATTCTGGTGTTCTATCTTGACTTGCTAGCACTCCAAGCACTTGGTCAAGTATTCGACAATGTATTTACACATTCTCGACTAGAAATAATCTTTCCTAATTGATGTTAGCATATTTTGACATCCAGGATGTCCTGCATAAGAGCTCTGATGATATTCATCCAGAATCATCCCCTTCAAACTAATTTGATTTGGAATATATCTCCTCTTTCAATATAACAAGAGTTTTTTATCATTAAGCTCATAATCTAATTTCTTGTCTTTCTTTTCACCTTATTTTGCTTGCTGCAATAGGAATTGATATTCAAGGTCTTTTATTTTTGCCTCCTCAATCTGCACCTAAAACTTAGATTCAACTTGGTTAAAATAGATTTCATAGATGAAATGAAATTTTCTGTTTAAATCATCCACAACATAGTTCTCCTTACCTTTTACATGTTGAATATAAAAATCGAATTCACTTAAGAATGCATTCCGTCTTTCTTGATGAGCATTTAAATAAGATTGTTTAAAATAGCTGGTTGAACTGCTATGGTCAGTTCTTAGCACAAACCTTTTTCCTAGAAAGTAATGTATCCATAATCGCAAGGCATGCACTACTACAGTTAGTTCTAAATCATATGTAGGATACCTCTGCTCATGATCCTTCAAATTTATAGATTCATATGCTATGACCTTACCTTCTTGGGTCAAAAGTGCTCCTACCCCTTCCTTGCAGGCATTAGTGCATACGTCGAATTCATTACTTGAATCTGCTACTTTTAGTACAAGGGTAGTAGTTAGTAGTTCTCTGAATCACTCAAAATTGTTTTGACACTCTTGATTCCAATTAAAGACTCGTCCTTTCCACTGCAACGAGGTAATAGGAAAGGATATTTTAGAGAAATGTTAATGAACCATCGATAATAACCAGCTAAACCCATGAGTGAATGTATGTCTGCCACATTCTTAGGGGCCTTCCATTCCATAATTGTTTTTATATTTTAGAGGTCTACAAAAATATCCTCAACAGATATCACGTGTCCCGGATACTGAATATGTTCCTTGTAGAAGTCACGTTTACTAAATTTGGCGTAGAGTTGGTGTTCCCATAACATTTTCAGCACTATGCGTAAATGTTCCTTGTGTTCTTCCATATTCTTAGAATAGATCAGTATATCATCAATAAAGATTAAAATTTTTTTATCTAAGAATGTGTGGAAGATGCCATGCATCACACTGATGAAATTTGTTGGCGCATTAGTTAACCCGAATGGTAATATGACAAATTCGTAATGTATGTACCATGTACGGAAACCTATTTTGGATATTTCTTCATCCTCAAGCCATATTTGGTGATATCCTGACCTTAGATCAATCTTGGAAAACACTATTTACCCCTTCACCTGATAAAACAGGTCATCTATGCGTGGCAATGGGTTCTTGTTTTTTACAATCAATTTATTGAGCTGTCGGTAATCCATGCACATTCGCATAGTACCATCCTTTTTCTTAACATACAAAATTGTTGCTCCCCAAGGAGACATACTTGGCTGAATATATCCTTTGTCCATTAATTCCTATGGCTGCATTTTTAATTCTGTCAATTCAAGCACACTCATCCTGTGTGGGGCTCGTGACACAGGTGCTGCCCCAGGTATTAGTTCTATTGTGAAATCAATATCTTATCTCAATGGTAATCCTGGAATATTTTTAGGAAATACATCCATGAATTCCTAGACAATAGGAATATTTTCCAGCATAAGGGTCTTATCCTTGGAGTTAGAGAACCCCACTTGAATTTCATAGAGTTGAAACCCCTTTCTAATGCATTTACCCAGCTGGTATGCAGTAATGGGGCACAACTAAAGTGACTTCTTGATCCTCTATAATTCTTGTCATGTACCGTCTTCTGATTTAAAGTAAATGACTTTATCTTTGTAGTCCACTAATGATCAATGTTTTCCTAACCAGTCCATTCGCAATAAAATATCGTAGGAACCCAGAGGTAGAATGTTTAATTCTACAGTTATATGTTGATCTCCTATATTCATCTCACAATTTGGAACTTTGGCATTGACCCGCCCTTTTGCCCCCATATCCAATTGAACCATCCATGGGTTCTTAAATTTTTTATTTTTCAATTTACAGTTTTCAACAATGCGGGTGTTTATATAGCTCAAACTGGCACTAGGGTCAACCAAAATGGAAACAGATTGGGTTTGTAGCTTACCTTCTAGTTCTATCATAGTTGGCTGGAAATCCTCTTGTCGATCTTCCAAAGCAAGATTGATCCTTGGTATGTTTCACGCCACATATCCCACTATAGAAGTGTCTTGCAGGTTGGTTCTCACTTCATTTCTCCATCAATGAGGAAAATTCTTAAAATAATGTGCCTCCCCACATCCCTAGCATTGCAATGGAGGTTTTTGGGACTATCCCATGTCTTGCCTACTAGAAGCCTCAGTATGCCGCTCTTTAGCTGCCCATTTGGGTTTTTTCTAATTTTTCCCAATCTTCCTATTTGCTAAATTCCTTGCAGCGTTTTTGTAGTTTACTAGTCTGTTGTTTTTAAAATTCGAGGGGCCTTTCTACCCTTTCTTAGGTGGCCACCTTCTGCTAACTTGTCCCTTTACATTGGACTGCTGATAGGACATCAATGCTTTCCTTATTAACTCATCCATTTTTTTTGGGTTTACAAACTCAAATCTTTCCTTCATGTGAGTAGGGAAACTGCTCAAGAAGCATTGCACCTTTGCCTTTTCATCTTTTAAACATGGCACATATCTTAACAAGGAGGTAAATTTTGTTATAAATTCATCCATAGACATTTGTCCCAATTTTAGATCATGAAACTCCCACAATTTTGCATCATAGAATTGTTCAGTTAAGTACTTTTCCTTGAAATACTGCTCGAGCTCATCCAAGGTCACGTTTTGGTCTTAAATTCCAAGCACATTTTTCACCACTTCACACCATAATGTAGCCTTTTCCCACAATTTAGAGATAGTTAGGCGAGCTTTGAATTTTTTTTTATATTCATAAACTTGGAAATACTTATTAATATTTGTTATCCAAGCTTCCGCCACTTCTTGAACTTCTCCATCAAATGTAGGAGGCTTTATTTTCCTGAATTGACCCTATAATTCCACCTTCTGTTTATTTAGCTCTTGCTAATCTGAAATATTACCAGATTAATCTTCAATATAAGTTATACTCTTATTACGTCATTGTGTACGACTCCCTTATGGATTGTCATGAACTTGTTGTTTCTCTCCTTCTTCGTGGGTGTCCCTATCTGGATTGGGTTGTGCAATATGATGGTTCTGTTTATATAAAAGCCTCTTCAATATCATTTCTTGCTCTCTCATTAACTTCTCACTATCACTTTGAACCCGGATCATCTTTGTCTGAAGTTGTTGCACCGTATCTAACAGTCTATTGGTCTGAATTTGTTGCTCCTTGAGTAATATACTAGTTTTTTGGTGTTGGTCCACACTTAATTGCACCCGCATTTCTGGGTTAACTTCAATATTGGACAAGGGATGGGCTTCCCCTGTAGTTCTTGGCATTCGATGACTAGACTCTCTCCTCATTGTAATTCCTTATCAATTTTTTTATCACTCTACACAATTTCAAACAAGAAACAACATGAAAACACTCGTGTTATCTCTTTTTCCCATATGGCCCCAAAGTGTAACCTGGCTCTGATATCACTTGTCACAACTATATAAATAAATAAAAACTTACCATAATTTTTTATTATCTAATTTAGAACTTTGCATTTCTCCTATACCAACTTACCTTTCCTATAAGTATTTTAACCATAGATTAAACATATAAATGCTACCCGCATATCTGTGTTGTTCACGCATGCATCTCGGTAAACAAATATATTTATATCAATTTCACTGTTACAAGGTATGAGAAATCGTTGGTATAATTTTATATAAAATACACATAAACCTTTGGAGTTCTTTGTTCCACGTTACCCACAATACTACATTATAATAATGTCGATGTTTATAGACTTTGTACTTAGGATATTGGTTTGATTTATCAAATAAAAATTTGAGTTTGGATTATTTATCAATTATACGGCTCAATCCATATTGCGATCCATATTATTCATTTCATTGAAGTTTTGATTACTGCTCCACCTCGTACAAAAACACCTCGCCGGAGACTATGGTCACTACTATCTCACATAGTCTGGCTGCTGCATCTCGTCCATTGATTTGGCGTAACCCTAGATCCAACAGGTTTGACGGTGTTTGGGCTAGTTAGGGTAACCACCCAACCCCCTGTCCCATTCATCGAGGTCATTCTTTCGTCGTCACTGGGACTGAGCTGGGCTCTGCAACTTTCTCAAATTTTTTGTTATTCTCTGTAATCTCGTGCTTTTCGCCAACAGTTCTCTTGTCCTTCATCACTCAGCAGTCGGCCTTTCATTAGAGACCAGTAAGGTTTTCATCGTTGTTTCTTCTGTAAAATTGTGTAATACATTTCTCTCTGGTTCTGGAGGTTCGATAACCCTTCTTGTTGTAAATATCTTGCGCGTTCAAGTTTCTATTACATTTCAACTAGTGATTGTGTAAACTTCAAGGCTTCGTTGCTTGTATGGAAGGTTATTCTTGAATGGTTATTCCAATGTCAGACATTCTGATTTCGACGTTCTTCAAAAAAAATTGTGTACTAAATAGAAACCCAACACATGGTTTTAGTTTCTTGGTTCATGTGGGAAATGGGGTTTGGAACTCTGCGTGCCCATCTCAAACATGTAACTCCAAATTATTAACCAATAGTTTTCTTATTGAATCTCCTAGGTTCTTTGTTTTAGTTATTGTCCATCACTATGATTCTCACTATAATTTTGTTAGTTTACAGGAAGGTTCCTTACCTATGTCACAGAAGGGAATTTGGGTTGGACCTAGAACATCCAGCTAACCCTCAGGTAAGTCCCGACACCATGTCTCGTTATTTTCTTAGCTACATTATTCTTATTTTCTATCTTGCTGAGGGTAAAACCCTCCTTGTGTGTAGGGTGCCTTATGGCCGTAGTAGTGCCTGCATGCAAGAGTGGTTTGTTTTCAGTTTTATTAATTTCAGTGAAAATTTTGAGAATTATGTTGATAACTTGATATTAGTTTGAGATGCCTCTATTTATAGGTTTTAGTAGTTTCTTGATTTTTCTTCCCTTCGGGTTTTAAGGCTTCTGAGCATATATGTTATGTTTGTTTGACTGTATAAGCAATTCAGTTGTAATATTTAGACTCGGAAGACTGTTTTGTAGAATTATGGGTAAATCCCCATTAATGAGGTTTTCATTTTCATAACTAAAATAAACAATCAAAAGGTACTTATATTTTTAATTTTATTTCTAATTAACTGATGGTTCCACCCAAACTTGAGAGAGTAAATCACATCCTCTGCTCTGCCTCCCCCCCCCCCCCCCTTGTGCTCCTCTCTAGAGCCTTAGGTAGTAGACAGTCTTAGTTAGAAAAAAGGCCCCAGGATTATAATCCAGCCTATACTTCACTGGGTTTTTAGAGCTTCACTAGTTTCCCTACTAGCTCTGGACAAATCTGCTCAACATACTGTTGCTACCCCTTAACATATTTCTGAACAGAACCCATTCCCTTCTTTAGGATTTCCATTTTTACCTTTTTGGGAAGTAATTGTTAGAAATTGTCTCTATTTTTTACTCTGGAATCTTGAAATCATTTACTATATAGTTAATGCCTTTTACTTAGGATAATTTATTAATTTTTATTTTATTCATAAATAAATTCAAGTGTCACTAACAAATAACCATGTTCATTAATTCCTTCTATTTTTAATAATTGAAGTGTATCATAAAAGTCCGTCAATCATAATTAACATAAAATACGGTGTTACATCCTCATTATGAACAAGTTCTACAAAAACCTTCTTAATGCCTTGCAACACCCATTTTACAACAATCTAACTTTTAAAATTTACCTCAGAAGGATGTTTGAGCATCTATATTAAAGCTTGTTGTGATGTTGTGAAAAATTGTGTATTCAACATTGTTAGCCCATGTTGGGAACCCATGATGGGCCATGCTCACTTGTTGGAAAAAAACCAACTAGGAGGTGTGACTATAGTTCCCAAGTATGACGAGCGCACCCACATGGAGAGGCACCCAAATTGACAAAAGGGGTAGTGTGTACAAGTTGAGGGGCACATGCCTGCATGAAGACATGGCACCAAGCACTGCATCGGGTGAGATGTAGTGGGCATGACACAGGGCCATGCCCGCCCACATGACATAGTATAGTGGAGGGCATATGAGAGTGTTGACCCATAGAGGAGAGTGTGATATGGTAAAAAACACACATCACAACATAGTTGTAACCTAACTCGGTGGACCTATGCCCATTGGCATGCCCACACCACGGAGGGGTGCCCGAGCATTGCGATAGGAAGGAAACAATGGTCAAGGGAAGTGTGACACAACAGGTGAGTGAGAATGTAGCACGACATGGAGTGTGAAACATGGAAGGCAGAGTGCCTTGGAAAGGGTGCACCCACCTAGTGAAGGGGTGCCCACACACCCATAGGCAGGTCATCCCCATGGCACACCCACCCATGAAGGGGTGCCCTCACAAGTTTAAAGGTTGACTCCATGATGAAAGGGGTGTTAGATCAAGTAATTGGAAAATGTTTAACAGATAGATATTGGAGAGAAGGAATTCAACCAAGAAGGCATCCACGCAATCATAGAAGAAGTCACATAGGCAAGTATGTGATATCACAAAATTAGATGAGTTTGTGATATCGCAAGGTGAGGGAGTTTCTAATATCACAGAAACTCAAGGGAGGTTTCACATCATAGAAGGACACAACAAAGGAGGGTGCAAGCAATGTGGGGCTCGCCCAACGAGCCAAATGACTTAGTTAGCTTTTTTGGTTCTATTTTTGGGCGAATAAATTGGGGTTTCTGGGTAGGTCAAAAGTGTAGGGTGGTGTTGCACTACTTGTAAGAATTGGGTGGACGAGTTTGTTGGTTTGGACCAAGAAGAGGCCACACATTTTTATTTGTAAAATACTATTGTAACTTATTTGAAGAAGTTAATATAATAATGGGCGAACTGCTTTGGGGAGTTCCCCCTTCCATTGCATAATTGTGTTAACTGTTATTGCAATATCGTATTGTTGTTCTATTTATAACACTTTTATGAAGTTGAATGTAAATGTAGTAAAGTGAATTGAATAAATTTTTTTGTGTTGCATAATTAAATAAGAAGAACACTTGAATGAAAATTTGGATAAGAATTGAAGTGCTAGGGATAGTCTAGGTGAAAGTAGTTTAACTTGAAGCGAAATATCGTTGGTGTTGCACAAGACTCACGATGATCTTAAGGTGCCACAACATGGGTCCATTACAGTTGGTATTAGAGCTGCTTTTGAAGAAAGTGAGTGTTATCATAAGTTGGGAAATATAACTTCCTACTTCATGAGAAATTAATGTCAAATCCTAATTTGTGAAGGCGGGTACTTGAAGTATGAAGTTTGGTTTAGTAGGGGTAGAGACAAACCAAGGTCAAAGTCAAGTTGAATGAAGTGCGACAGTAGGTTGTGGAACTTGTTGGGAATAGTCATGTTGAGGGAAGACACAAGGGCTGCTCAACTGGCCATGGAGATGGAAGATTTGTTGGAATTTAGAAGGAAACAACGTGATTAAGAACTTGTGCATGTATTGGAGAACTTGAACTACATCGAAGAGGAGATAGTGGATTTGCAAATTTTCCATGAGAATTTTTCCTCATTTGAAGAATAACTGCGAAAATGTGCCCATAGGATCCAAAAGCTCATGAATGAACGAGCTCATATAATGGATAAATGAGACAAGTTGTAGGGAGAAGTTGCAGAACTTGAATAAGAGATCAAGGGGGAATTTCTTGACCATAAATATTCTCACATAACCATATAGGAAGAGGAAATTGAATGCATTTATACAATTGGAGCTTGTTTTAGAGAGATGAAGAATGATGGGCTAGAGATTGCAACACTCCAAGTTGAAGGAGTTGATGAATGTCGAGTAGGTGTGACAGGGTAGTCAACAAAGAAGGATGAGTTTGGTGGAACGAATTCCACTCAAGCTGAACCAATTTTTAGTTTCTCAAATGTGCTGAAAGAGGAAGTAGTATATCTTAAGATGGAATTCATATCTAAGCATGAGTTGAGAGTCAATTCGGTTGAGGAAAGAATAAATATGGTCGCAGAGGTAAGACACATGACAAGACCCTCATCGAATGTAGGTGCATTTGGGTCAAATTTTTTGTAGGTGACCATATGTCGAAGGATGTTTCTTGCGTTGAGATATAAAAAATTTCCTTAGAAATAGGGCAGCAAAATCGTTGAAGTTGAAGGTTGAAATATAAAGGAAGTTAAGTGATTTTAAAGCTATTAACTCGAGCATGAAGATTTTGATAGGTATTATTAGGGATACACAGGTCAAGGTTGTCTCATGGTTTAGAAAGTCAGGTCTCAGGTCGGTTGAGATGGATAATCATGCTATGGTGTTGGGGCAAGACTTCTTGGTAGTAGCTGAAGCCATAATGATGATGTACTAAGACATAATCTTGATTATATCTAATCAGAATAGCATGACCATGTAAATGAAAGGGAATATTCGCTTGGGGTATCGACCCAGTATTTATTTGATGATTTTGTATCAGAAGGAACTGAATGTGAAGCATGAACACGTGGAACAACAACAAGTTGGAATTTTGGCTCAAGTAATGAAAGAGAAGAACTTCATAGACTTTGTTGCACAAGCCATAGAGAAGAAGAAGGATGAAGGTGGAGGAATGACTCTTCCCATCACAAATAAGAAAGATATGACTTCTACCATAATTATTCACCAACGGAATGTTAAAGAAGGAGAGGGTATGAGTGCTTCTTCTAAGAGAAGTGAAGGAAGTAAAGAAGAAAGTAGAAATTTGGAAGACATAGTCGATTTTTTATAGATACACTATGGGCATCTAAGACTTTCAGTTGACCAAAGAGAGACATGAAAATTTGGGATGTATGAAAGAAGAGGTTGATGGTGTGCAACTTGAGGAAGCAACATCAATCAAATACTTGGGAGGTCGAGAGTCAGGGATGCAACTTCTTGACCCTCGCTATGCACTAGACCTTTGAGGATGGGTGAGTGTGGCGCCTTGATGAGGTAGGAGGCATTGCACCACAAAAACAAAGGGGACTTGAGAGAAGAGGCGTTAAACCATATCATACATGAGATGGAGTTTTCTTCAAGGACTTTGGTATGGCATGATGATAATTTGTTACAAGAATGATCTATGGAGATGGGAAGAGTTATTTATCAAAGTAAAAATGTGATAAAGTGTTGGAGAAATGAGCGACGATTCCATGAGGAGGTGCATTCTCATGGTTTGGACATGATGGTTGTTGTGTAACCAGCTCCAAAAATAGAAGAAAAGAGATATCAACGCCTTAGAAATAAGCCATGGGGTATCCGCAATTATACATTACATAAATGAACTTGGATGATACAATTTACAAAACCTCCTTTCTATATATAGGAGTCCATGGGGCCATAATGTAATCCTAGTGGGGCCACAATGTAATCCTAGCCGACCTAACAATAATAATTTAAGGGCACAATAATAACAATATGGGGGTTACAAGGGTACAATAATAACAATAAGGGGGTTACACTAATAACAATAAGGGACTATACTAGTAATATAGGGACCTAACATGCCCCTCTCCTTCAAAAAAGTGTTGTCCTCAATGCTTGAGTAGCTCTGGGTGCTTCTCACTACAAGAAAAAAGGACATTGGTGAGGGTCATGCTTGTGACGGACCTTTAAGGTTCGTCACCAATGTCACATATGGTGACGGTCCTTAAAAAAACGTCGTTGTAAGTGAATATAGTGATGTTCCTTTAAGGTCCATCACCAAAGCCATTTTCGATGACACTTTTGGTGAGGGTCATTAAAGGCCCATCACTAATTCACTCTTTGGTGACACTTCTAGTGACGAACTTTTAATGACCCTCACCAATGCTCTTTTTGTTACTTTTGGTGACGGCCAAAAAATGTTCGGCATCATTGATCATTCCAATGAGTTTTTGATGACGCTATGTGCCTGTTAATATAATTTTTGTCAAAAGATAACAATTTAAGACCATTATTGTGGAGTCTTTTTTATAATATGTCCAAGGCCATAGTGGTTAGAGTAAATCAATTTTTTAAGAAGTAATTAGTGTGTATCATTTCCCTCAAGTAATGACTAGTCAAATAGAGTTTTCCTATGAGTCAACACATGATTCATATCTATTAAGTCTATTATCTAGAAAATTCCCTTTAGATAAAGTTCCACTAGTGTGTTTAGGGAATATATTATTTAATACATAATCAAGCTTTATCAATTCTATTAATGAGAAGGACCTAACACTCCTCAACAATCTGGGCACACCTTAAATTAATGCTTTGGCACACACTAACATTTCTTAGCACCTTACAAACATCTTTGTACCTAGAACATCTTGTCATGACACTAACGCCCAAGCACATGGTGGCATGCGCTAACAAAACATAGAACTCTATTAGCATGTGCTGGCATGCATGTAGTCCCTAACATGCCCTGGAACACCTTGGTTGAATGCATTGACATACATTAGCACTTGGCACACAATGCCACTTGGCATGTATTAGGACCTATTATTATTGGTTCTTCCTTTTGTTTCCTTGACACTTCTTGACACATATTGACATACCCTAGTACCTTGCACATCCTTAGCACCTAACATGTATTGGCATATCTTGGAACTATTTGGCACATATAATTAGCACAACTTGGAACTCCTAAGCACACTTTATGACTTCTTGGCATGCCTTGATATTTGCTAGCATGCGTTGCCAATGCTTATCATACCTTGTCACTCCCTCCTTGGCATGAAAAATAGCACTCATTAACACTAGTCCCTGGCATACGTTCCTCATATTCATTAACTTCCATGAATTTTGATCTAGTGCTCCCTTAATGTTTTTTCCTAGTACTCATTAATACTCCTCAACATGCATTATCACTCTCTAGCACACCTTAGAACTCTTCAACATGCCCTTCCACTTCATAGCATGCATAACACTCCCTCACACATATTGGCACTTAGCACGTGTTGGCGCTTGGAAAGTCTTAGCATGTATGGAATACATTGAGATGTCTTGGTACAATTTTACATGGTTTAATATTAAATTTATTTGAGATCAACTATTGGAAATTAGATGAGAAGCAACAAATGAAGACTTGACACTTAGAATGCACTAAGACTTTGCACTTGGCGCCTAGTGTTGGTGTGCCTAGCATGCCTCTCTTGGAAAAGGTAAATCAATGACTTATTAACCCTCTTATGTGTTCATTTCCTTGTAGTTTAACTTGTTTCTCCCTTTTTTTGCCTTGACAGTCGCGGGAATGCATTGACACACCCTTGCACATCTTGGCACGCCTTATCACTTGGCACATATTAGCATGTTTGACATGCCTTCGCACTATCCAGCACATCTTATCATTCCCTAGCACATCTTGGCACTCATGTTCTCACAACTAGCCTTTACATTTTTTCTCGACTTTGGAACCTAATCAAATCCTTGGCTACTACAATTCATGTGACAATATTTCCCTACTTCAACCACAACAACTTGACCAATTGCACCTACTACAAGTAGATTGTGCCTTTTTCACCTAATAACTTCCTATAACTCATATTATGCCACCCATGTCCAAGCTCAACTTTCCCCACTTAACTGGTTACCAAGACAAGGATCACATGATCTAGCCATGACCATAAAGCAACTAAGAAACATACCTTACATAGGAAATATTTCACATGTATGTTCAGTTCATATAAAGAGTAGAACATTAACTGAGATTTTGCAAGAACCACAAGATGTACAAGGCACACAATATATAAGCCGACACAAGCCGAGTTCCCCAAAACTTATACACAACAATGTACAATATGAAATTATATGGAATAGTTGAAAACATGAGCATTTAGCCAAAGTGTGCCACATCTCATATAAAAAAAAATAGATAAAGGAAAAACAATGTTGTGCCTAGCACAAAGTGATCTCTCTTTGTCTAAAACGGCTATGTCGAGCCCCATATAACAATCATAGGCTTACCTCCAGTAAATCCTATTCTTAACTTCTCCTAATTCACTTCGTCCGTAGCACACTTGAATTCGCTGACACTCCCTGGCACACACTCTTACTCGTTCCTTTCCATGCATTTTGACCTAGATATCCCTTGATATGCCACAACACTAGTCCCTAACACTCTTCAACATGCATTGACATTTTCCGACATGTGTTATCATGTCTTTTAATTCCTAATTTTCATGCCATGACCCTCCCTAGCTATCATGCCCTCACAACTACCCTTACTTAATTTGCAACTTGGGAACTAAACCAAACCCTCGCTTGACTACAAGAGCTTGACCAAGTTATGGTTACTAAAACTAGACTATGTTGTTGAATTGTGTAGCTTGGGAGGTACTCCACATGCTTAGTGAGATGGGTTTGTGTGAATTTGGTCACAAAAGGATTTTTGGGAAAAGAAACCAAGAAAAGGGATTTTGGACCCAAGAGGGGGTTTAAAATCTAAAATAAAATTAAAAAGGAAAATTAATATTTTCTAAGGTCTAAGTGCATAAAATCCATAAGTTCTAGAGGGTTCCTAAGAGGTATAGGAAAAATTATTTAAGGAGGCCTTAGGTTGAAGGAAAGAACATCAAGTGAGAAGGAGCTCATTTGATCAAGGGGACGAAGATAGATGTAGTCCTAAAGTAGGTCGAGTAAGAGGGCCGAGTAAGGGTTGCTAAAGGGAGGCCATGATCATCCTCCAAGAGAAATATCATCATGTGAGGGTTCACAAGAATCTTGCATACCTTAATGGTTGGTTCAAGCTAGGAAGTAGGATGGCATATTGTTGTTTCTCTTCTGATAGATCGAGCTTAAGAGAGGTTGCTCATGAGAATTTGGACATGTTATTTCAATGGTGTTTTTGTGTGAAAGGCGAATCAAATTATGAAATGTTTTAATTTGCAACAAGAAACAGTGAAATTGGAAACCAAAAAGGACAAAAAAAAATTGCACCCACACTGGTGAGGAATTTTGATGCACAAGGAGTGAGGAATGTGGGGCGTCTAATTTATTTTTCCCTCAATAAATTTTAATTTCATCATAACAACTTGTGTTAGTTAACTAAGTCATGATGACTGAGTTAGCTCAAGAAATTTGAGTTGAGGGTCCAAGATGAGGCATGTAGAGGGATTCTAATATTTTTGGGGTCCAATTGCAGTTGGTGCATTAGTGGGGTGCAGGTGTGAATTATTTAACTCAATTAAATGAGGTAAAATCAGTTTAAATAGTTTTAACTGAGTGATGAGCTAGTGAGAGGTTGACTAGTGAATTAAATTATATTTAATTCACAATGAGTGATCAATCGGATAACTGATAATTCTCTATTAATAGTTGCATGCACGTCAGTTCCGAGGAAGACCCGGGTTACACATACGTTAAAGGGAACATGACTATCAGTTGTATTTATACAAAATTTCCCATATGCAATTATAATGTCATTGGGATGCCATGATGGATTGCGCAATCAAGGAAGACTCATTTTACTAATTAATAGGGAGCTAATTCCCTAGGAATTTCATGAGCAAGGCAGGGTGAAGGAAGGTTGAGAATTGGTTAAGTACTAGACTGAGTTTTCCTAGATCAGCAAGAGACAATTGGCAGAGTGCTGAAGAATCTCATGAGAGATTAAGCATTGTATTGTTTCATGATTCCTTGACTTAATACAAAATATAGATAGAGGGGTTTTGAGCAGTTTCTTTCCCCAGATACATCTTGTGTTGTGCGATTGATAATTTATTTCTCTTACTTATATGTGATTGTGCGATCGTGTTTTGTTTCTGCAAAACGTAGGAAGGATTCAATATCTTTTTTTAGCAAATTACAAGATCATATTGAATCTCATTGGTTATATTTTCTACATGGTATCAGATTAAGAATTTTTTGGGTGGCGAGTTTGCAGATAATATATGAATATTTTGGTGTAAAATTTTCAAAAAAAAAATAGCATATTTTGATTCCTTGTGAAACACCGCCCAAATGGAAAAAATAGGTTGAATTGTAGATCGATGAGGGATACATTGTCTATTTAAAATCAGCTCTTTTTTAGAAAATTTTGTAATAGCTGGATAATTACAATGTGCGCGAGTCAAGAACTGTATGCACTTGAGGTACCATATGCATGAAACATTTTGAGGAGCAAAGCAGATGTTAGAGACTTGGTGGTTGAGAGGGAGCACACATTACCTCTCAACATGCAGCCTTAGAAGAAATGTGAGAAGGTTGTGGAGCAGCCACAATTGGAGAAGCAGAGAGGATACCAAGTGGAAGCATCCACTCAAGTAGAGACATCCATGAGGGGGAAATTTTGAGCTAGATGGGCAGAGGGAGCACATGAATCCATACCTCTAGGTGAAAGGTGGGGTGATGTGTAGACATAATCCCAAGATAAGAAATTTGGGCAGGGTCCATTGAGATGGTGTGTCTCATGGATCGAACCTGGCTACGAGGAGTCCACAGTACAAAAGTAGCAGGAAGGATCAGTTAGATTGATGCAGTAAGATGTCGGGAAAATGGAAATCAGAGTGATGGATGTCAGATGTTGGAGCACAGATCAGAGTTGGAAATGGTGCAAAGGGCACGAATGCAGATGTCAGCAGTAGCGCAGAGAGTCCAGTAGATAGGTGCAGTAGCTAGCAGCAACCATAAGACTCTAATGAAGGATGCATTATACTGATTCAGTTGTTCTAAGGCTATTAAGTTTCAGGATTTGCAAGTGCAAACAACACTATAGAAGTGTTTCATGTAGAATTCCAAAGGTATCGTATCAAGATAGATTGAATTCCTTTCTTGTTGAGAGGGAGCATTGAAGTTTGCAACAATAAATAGTGAAATTGGCAACCAAAAAGGACAAAAAATAAATGCACCCATAATAGTGAGAAATTTTGATGTACCAAGAGTGAGGAATGTGGGGCGTCTAATTTATTTTTCCCTTAAATAAATTGGACAATAAATTGTAATTTCATCTCATAACAACTTCTATCAGTTAACTAAGTCATGATGATTGAGTTACCTCAAGAAATTCAAGTTGAGGTGATCGAGGTGGCTATTGGTGGCCACTCGCCTATTCCACTTGGGACCTCGCCATTGTCTCTTTCAGTTTCCTTAATTAAATCATAGTTTACTATTTTTGTCAAATTTTCAGGTCCTGAAATTTTGGAGCTGTTTTGAGGCCCCAAACAACGTTTTTTGGGCATGAAAGGTTTGGGGATTTCATATAAATCACATTATTATTTGTATTCCTCGGAGAGATATTTCTAATGAGGTATCATGTGCGTCAAATAGAGATCATATGACCAAGTTATGACCCCAAGAAATTGGTTTCCCAACTAACCATAACGGGGCCCATAAACTCTTGGTGTTACGTCTCCTCGGGTTACGTTTTTCTCTTATTTTTCAATAATAAAATTACCCTTGAGCCTTATTGTAACACAATTCAGAGCATGTAGATGCCACATCTATTCTTAGAGATAAGCTACCATCACCCAAGCTAGTTTCTTTTCCATTCTTTCTATAAGTATTTTTAGTATTTTTATATTAATGAAATGAAGTGTTATTCCTGCTGCATCTCCGCGTTTATGTTTATTTATGTATTTATTGTGTTCGTTCATATGTCCACATCATGAGGGTATAATATGAGGCATGTAGAGGGATTCTAATATTTTTTGGTTCTAATTGCATTTGATGCATTAGTCGGGTGTAGGTGTGAATTAGTTAACTCAATTAATTGAGTTAAAATCAGTTTAACTAGTTCTAACTGAGTGATGAGCTAGTGAGAAGTATAGTGAATTAAATTAGATTTAATTCACAATGAGTGATAAATCAGATAACTGATAATTCTCTATTAATAACTGCATGCATGTCAGTTTCAAGGAAGACCCAGTTGAGACAAAGGTTAAAGGGAACATAACTATATGTTGTATTTATACAAAATTGTCCATGTGCAATTATAAAGTCATTGGGATGCCATGATGGATTACACAATAAAGGAAGGATGATTTTCCTAATTAATATGGAGTTAATTCTCTAGGAATTGTGTGAGCAAGTCAGGCAGAAGGAAGGTTGAGAATTGGCTAAGTACTAGACATATTTTGCATAGATCAGCAAGAGACAATTGGCATAGTGCTAGAGAATTTCATGAGACATTAAGCATTGTATTTTTTTATGATTCTTTGACTTAATACACAATAGATATAGAGGGATTCTGAGCATTTTTCTTCCCTAGATACATCTTGTGTTGTGTGATTGATAATTTATTTCTCTAACTTATATGTGATTGTGCGAACGTGTTTTGTTTCCGCAAATTGTAGGAAGGATTCAATATCTTGTTTTAGTACATTAAAAGATCAGATTGAATCCCATTGGTTAGATGAAATATAAGAGAGGGTTGATACCATCTTGTCTTGTGGTGGTTAGTAGGCCACAAGGTCTGTGATAAAGACCAATATAAATGGAGGGCTTGCACTGTAATTTAGATTTAGAACAGAAGTAGATGCAGGTGTAATATTGACTGAGGTAACCCTAGTTTGAGGGTCGACATTGAGATCTGAAGTTCGTGTCAAGATTCAGTCAAAGAAATGCCCAGAATCTATGGATCCATATGAGCTAGGTCGAGTCTCTTATGGATGCAAGAGTCATGGTTTTTTCTATGGGTGGATAGGGTTTGTTCTACAACATTTAGAATTACATAAGTATAATGCCCTAGTTAGGAAAATTTCCTAGCATTTTTAGTTCATAAGGTATGCCCTTAATACTATGACAAATTTGCGTAGAAGAAGAGCGGTTGTAACCCTTAAATCGAGGTTTATTTCTGCAATATAGACCGCAGATCTGGAAGATAGTTTGCAGATTCAGTATGTGTGGAGATAGCAGATCCAAAGGAGGGTGGAACATGAGAATACTATTGAGTATGCAGAAGAAATGTGCCATATGAAGATTGACATGCAGAGGAGTTGATTTTGGTGGACTGACCATAGAGGTTTAGACAGAGATTTGAAGCAACCTATAAAAAATTAGTCAATGGACTATTAGTGGCTGATTTTTTACCCTATTTCATTCATCTCCAGATCGTTAGAAGGATGATAAGAGGAGTAGTTAATATTTTTTCATATATTGGACAAAAAATATCAAATTGTTGATACACAAGAACAATGATTTTGAGAGGAATCAAACCATTGTTAGGAGGAAGATTTGAAGAGCCCTAGATGAAGACAATATTTTTTTTTTAACAAATTCGGTTGCTATTAATATTCAAAAAAAATGAGATGGGGCTCCAATGGTTACAGGAGGTGATATAGAAGAAGAAAAGAGAGGAGTGACAATGATGCCTGTTGTCATCCTTTTGCTTCTAACATTCAAGTAAACCTGAAATGCAGAGAGAGTGTAGATACGGATGAACTGAAACAGAAGGAAGATAAACTTGCAAGACATGATTAATCTATGTTAATATGGTGGATCTGGCGAGCGGTGGAGTCTTCAGGATTGACATTTGCACCTTGGTTTCTTGCATTTGTGGAGTTGGAGCTTGGCGCTGTATTTTTTTCCAGCGTGTACTTCAAAATTTCAATTGATTCTTGTGCGTGGGCGCACTTGTTTGAGAGTTCTTTAAACTGCTCCTGAAGCAAGGTGACCCTCTGATGGAAGAAGTTGAGATCAACTTTGTGTCTCTCTTCCGCTAGCTTAGCCTGAAAATTCAGCTTGTCATCCATGATCTTCTGATGGGCTCGAATTTGCTCCAGCTTCGCTTGAAGGTCAGAATAGTGCAGACAATCTTCGCTCCTAGCCATTTTGAGCATAGGTAACCAGATTCCAGAGGTCTGAGATAGAAATGAGAAGTAGAAAATGGAGAAGGATGAGGAATCAAGCAGCAAGGGGGAAGCATATGCAAGTGGGAGAAGAGAGACAGGAATTGCGGGCAGGTGGAGAGCGCAAGGAGCGGTGGTCACATTCCTAGAGGGAAAAACATAGATACAAAAGAGCATAGGCTTCCTCAGCAGAACAATGAAGGAGAAGTGGTAGCCTAAGAGGAAGGGAGGGAAAATAAAAAGGGAGGGGCGTGAGGCAGGTCGCAGGAAGTCACGACGAGACGGAGGGAGGAATGGAGTGAGAGAGAGGAGAGGGAAGTGGCCTCGAAAGGATAAAAAATGCAGAGGGAGATAAGAATCAAAGCAAAAAAGATATGAAATCATTGCAGTGATGGAGGGAGGACCATGCGCGTGATCCTGAGGCATGTGAAACGCCTCCAAATTTGAACTATGCTGACAGAGGCTCTCTGAGTCTGTTGAGTGATGGTCCATTTGCTGAGAATCCAAAGCTGATAGAGCCAAGTAATGGTAGGTGGATTTTATGTTCGATCTCATTATAGGAGAGGACTCCTATGGATCTGTGACAAGCCCTGTTGGCACGGAGATCCGCCTCCTTGTTGAGGGTGTGGAGAATGTGGTAGAAGTTGACCCCCTGCATATCTTCAATAAGAAATTGGCATCTGCTTGTGGTTTGCTGTCGAGCGATTATGAACCATAAGGCTAATGATGATGGCCGAGTCGCCAAAGATCATGGCATTGTTTATGCCTAGCTTTTGCAGTTGAAGGATGCCTTGAAGTAAAGCGAGCACTTTGGCCCTATTATTGGAGAGAGCTCCCATCCCCATCTAGATGAAGACAATATTGTGGTTCCTATATCAGTAAAAATAATTAATTTTGGTTGGGTAGATTGATTATAGAGTGTAGGTCAATGAATAGGTGGGAAGTGACCATAGAAACCCTTTCCCTAAGGTAGAATAAAGGGTGGGACTTGCTTGCCTTTTAAGCTAGGGACTTGATCTTCTAGGGAGAGAGGAGGGGGATTAAAGGGTTGAGGGGGAAGAATAAGACTCATGATGATGAAACTGACACCCTAGTTGTGCAAGGCTCACACAATTTCATTTTGCATCAACTCAAGGTTGTTTCCATTGTCACCTTAGCAATTTATCCTCTCACTTTATATTAATGATTGAATCCTAGGGGTGTCACAAAGCACAAATTTATGAGGTACTCTTTTATGTGGCTAGATCACGAGCATTAAAAACCATATTTACATTGTATGGTTCAACATCTTGATGATCCTTGTCCTATTGACCATAACTTTGTATTCATTATTACTTTCAGCACAATGCCTATAATAGATATTGATGGTGTTCATAAGACTATTTCTAGCTGTGATAAGGGGATTAGGGGCTCCCTTATCACAATTTCCCATAACCCCTAATGTGTTTACTCCCTTAGCCAAGGGGGGCCAAGGGTGTACTTGTAGGGGCATTGAGACCAGATTTGGGGGTTCATAACATAGGAAAAGTGGAACTACATAACCAAAAATGTTGTGGGGGGGTATATTATGGTGTATTTAATGGAGCAAGGGGACAAAAGGGTAGCCTGTATGGGTAGAAGTCAGAGGTGCAAGCATGGTTTACTAAGATCTACAATCCTAGCATCAAAGAATGAGAAGGGGGCTTAGGGCCTAGGGGATCACCTAGAGGGAAGGCAACAAGAGAAATTGATAGTGGAACCCCCAATAGTAGTGATAATGGGATTAGGAGTCTAGTTATCAAAAAACATAAGACTTTAACCCATAACCACTAAATTCCCTATCCCCTTAACCCTCAATTCATAATCCCTTAATCCCTACACTCATAAATCACAACCCATAAACCCCTTGACTCATTAAATCTTAAGATATTAACCCCTAACATATAATCCATGAACCTCCTAAGCCATAACTCCTTATCCTCTTAACCTATGACCCTTAACCTCTAACCCTTCACCCCTAAACACCTTAACTACTAAACCCTTAACCACTAACACCTAAACCCTAAGTCCTTAAATGCTAAATCTTATGACCCTAAATTCCTTGGCCCTTAACCCTTGACCCTTGAAGCCCTTAACCACTAAGTATCCAAGGCTGAAAAAAACACCCCAAACAAGAAAATTGACCTCCTAGGATAATCCTTCATCTCTAATTGAGCATATTAGAAACATTTGATTCTTAGATAACTAGGTATTGGTTATGAGGGCATGTGTTTGTGAGTAATGATGACCTCTGGTGGGTGTTCAGAACCTAGAAGGTGGTTGGATACAAGGAGTTTGGTGTTAGAGCATGTATTACTTAAATCGTGAAATTCAATTTACGTCTTTATTATGATTGAATTCACATATATCAGTTAGCTACAACAAAAATCAGGATGGATTGCATGAACACAATATGTTTAGTTCCAGTGAATTAAATGTTGAAAAACAATAATTTTGGGATTTTTATTAAAACATTACTAGTTGAGTCAACTTGTTTTGCAATGGTTTCTGTGGGTTTGCGGATTTAGTAGCCAGAATTTTAGGTCTATTATTTTTTGTTGTTGTTAGACATCTTTGAATTTTCATTGATAAAATATACACAATGAGCATATTAACAAAAAGGGTAGGGTAGCAATTGTTAGGCAGGTCACTGAGCTAGAGGGGAAGAAGCTAATTTCCCTAAAGGATTCAAAATCAAATATTAAAGCAGGGTTGATAAACAAGTAGATGGATACCATCATGGGCAGCTAGATTTCTCAAAGAGAGATGCATTAAGAATATAGTTTGACAATGACATGCACGACTTACAACTTGCCTAAGAGATGCAAAAAATATGTCAGTAGTCATACAAAGTAGCTAATTTGGTCAACAACTGAACAAGTATGTAGGATTGATAGTCAATTGTGAAGACATTTTGATTCTAGAGAATGGCCCCAATCAAGCTGCTTTAATCCTCTCTTTCTAAAATTAAGATCATTCCTTCTATAAACATTATAGTTGTATATACTTAAGCTAGACCACATATTAAACTAAGCCTCTAGATCTCTGGGGCTCTAACGGTGAGGAAGAAAGAAGAACTTCTTGTCATTTTGTTTCAACCATGTTGAAGTCCCTGCAAATCAACCAATTGGCCTCTGATAGATTTTCAATTATTTAGTGGCGAAAAATTGCACATTCCAAAGCATCATTTGGAGCATAGATTTTGGAAACCCCCTAACATATATCCAATGTCCATCTAGTTGTAACAAAACATTGGAAAATCTATATATATGATATGTGCCTAAATATATAACACAGGTAGAAAGTGTGGTTAACGACAACATTGTTAAAGCATTTTTCCCTTCCTAGGCTCAGATATATATGCCTTCTAGGCACTGTATCAAATAAAATTAAGTGGGAAAAAATCCTATCAGTTTAACGTATAGATAGACTATGTCTATGCTATTAAAAAACTAACATAATCAATAGACTATTTCCTTTCTATTAGCGTCCAAAATATCCCAAACATTCCTTGAGAAGGCTTAATTTGGGGCTAATAGTGATGGTGGCCTATCTGGCCTGCCTATGTTAAAATGAGCTTGAGAACTCTACAAAATAGGGGTTGTACCCTTAGGTGGGTATGTTCTACATGTATGTTAATTTGGGTTAGGGTAGTTGGAGGAGCTTTATTCTCCTGGCAGCCTGGGTGTCAATGGTGTCTGAAGCACTCCTAGCTGTTGGAAGGCAGTAGTATCAAGAATTTAGTAGTAGAGACAAGTATTCAGGGTGTTAAATCCTCAACTTGTATGTTGATAATTTGTCATTCAACATATTTTTTTCAGAAGCATCAAGGGGGAAATTAGTAACTAGAACATACAATCATTACTGCCACCAAGGATCACATAGTGTTGTTGCCAAGGAAACTGATACGATAGCCTACAAACATATTGAGCAAGGTTAGCCATGATTTAAATTGGAGCATAGATGTTGGAAACCCCTAAGATATATCCAATGTCCATCTAGTTGTAACAAAACATCGGAAAATCTTTATATATGATATGTGCCTGAATATGTAACACAGGTAGAAATTGTGGTTAACAACAACATTGCTAAAGCATTTTTCCCTTCCGAGGCTCAGATCACTGTATCAAACGAAATTAAGTGGGCAAAAATCCCTTCACTTTCACTTACAGATAGACTATGTCTAGGCTATTAAAAAACTAGCATAATCAACAGACTATGTCCTTTCTATTAGCGTCCAAAATATCCCAAACATCCCTTGAGAAGGCTTAATTTGGGGCTAATGGTGATGGTGGCCTATCTGGCCCGCCTATGTTAAAATAAGCTTGAGAACTCTATAAACTAGGGGTTGTCCCTTAGGTGGGTTTGTTCTACATGTATGTTAATTGGGGTCAGGGTAGTTGGACGAGCTTTATTCTCTTGGCGGCCTGGGTGTCAATGGTGTCTGAGGCACTCCTAGCTATTGGAAGGCAGTAGTATCAAGACTTTAGTAGTAGAAAAAAGTATTCAGAGTGTTAAATCCTCAACTTGTATGTTGATAATTTGTCATTCAACATATTTTTTTTCCAAGTATCAAGGGGGGAATTAGTAACTAGAACATACAATCATTACTGCCACCAAGGATCATATAGCGTTGTTGCCAAGGAAACTGATATGATAGTATACAAACATATTGAGAAGGGTTAGCCATGATTTAAAGTGAGTTGGGCCAGGAATTATCACTATGAGTCACAATAACTAGAGCTATTCCTGATGGGAATGTCATTTGACATATTAATTTTCATAGAAATGCGCAATGGGGTCTTTTCTAAGATGTCTTTCCTAGGTCCATAGTAGAGAAATTTTCATATAAATGCACCATCGGGTCTTTGCTAAGATGTCTTTCCCAGGTCTATGGTAGAGAAATTTTCATATGGGACAAGGTAGCCTTTCTAGGAAATGTGAGAGCTATACTTGACAACCTAGGGAATTCTTCTAGATCAGAGAATTAACTCAACACATTTCTCAACTGAAAATTTTCAATATAGTGAGAAAACAATCCCATAGTGTTTTGACAAAGCTCAAGGTCGTACCTTCCCAATAGCTATGTAGGTTGAGGCCTCCTTAAATATGAATATGAAAAAAAACCTTGGGATTATTTTAAATTCAGATCTTATTATGCTGGTCATACAACTCCCATAAGTCTATGTACTTTTAGAGGGGATTTCATCCTGAAAATAACCTGCCAAGGCATGTTGACTATAGTCAAAACAAGCTTCTATATATTCATTGACATAATTTAAAACAACTGGGTCATGAACATGTATGAAGTTGTGATGTTTTAAGGAAATTTTGGTCAAAATTTTCTCTTTCTTCGATGATATTATCCTCTTTAGTGATTAGAGTATGAGCAAATTTCAAAACATGTGCAACGTTTTGAGGCCTCTACTTAACTAGAGGGAAAGGTTAGCAAAGTAGGATGAAAAACTGAATGCATGGAAACAAATGTAAAGATCTAAAGCATGTAATAGTAAAGAATCATCAGTAGAGAAATTAAGAGGACATGATACCATGCCTTTGGCCTACATTTTTAACTAAGCTCGATTCACTATTTCTAGTTTTAATTTGATGAAGATTAGGAAAACAAAAAAATCTTAAGAAACATTTGAACTCTCTTTTGTTTTTAATTTTTTTTTGAATTCATCCATAATCAAGGTCATAACTGCATCCAATTTTTTTTTGGGAATGGGAGCATAGGGTGGGTGGGTAGGGGGAGGAGGGAGCTAGATTTTGGTGAGGAAAATTTTCAAACACTACTACCAAAAAGCCCTTAGGAGCAGTTTTTGAAGCACCCCCCGTGAAAGTCATGAAAATTTAAACTTTTAAGGGGTGTTTTTTAACAACTCCCTCTTACATAACTTAGAGATAGTCATCAAAAGGTAGTCCGAGGAGACACTTATATATAGTGGTCAAAAGGTAGTAAGGGGAGACACTTATATATAGTGGTCAAGCACATGGCATGCATAACACCTCTCTTGTGCACACACACGTCTAGATGAATCCCACCTTTGTCCTTTAGGCTTGCGAATAAAATGTTTGCTCACCAACTTAAGGTAGCCTCATAGACACCTATAATCAATTATTGAATACAAAATAGATACAACAACCCTTACATAAATATATGATCCAAATTGAACTTTCATGTCTCTCATAACTAATAATTTTTATTCTAAAATAAAAAAAATAATAAAAAATAACATTTTTTTTTTCACTATTAACAAAAATTCATTCTCATAAATACTTACTTCAACATCTTAAAATTTGAAATTATTTTTGACATAAAATTCAAATTTTTCATACAACAAATTAATTCACGTACTTTTCCATTTCCTGCCATAATGTGAGATTATTATTTATCTTTTATTGTCATTGTCATTGTTTTTATTTTAATATTGGGTTTTAGCTCTGAAATTATTAGGACCATGGCCATTTCAGTGATCTAGGTCTTTCAATACTGAGACCAGGGCCGTTCATTGCTATTAACGATAATAAGCAGCCCCCAATGCCTCTTTTCATTTTCTGTTCAGAGTAGTTCTTTCGTGTTCTCTTTGGATTTCAACAACTCGATAGTGCCATGGATACCAACTGGAGGAACGAAGATTCCGGACAGAAGATAGAAGTACGACTCTGAACACTATCTTTTTAGTTTTGTTTGTATTTTTTATCCGCCACATTGTGGATGTTCTGATTTCCATTTGGATTCATTGATTGAAGATAGTTTAGGCTACCAGTCAATCCATAAACATTTATGCATGATTGAGAAATTTAAAATCATGTTTAGGAGAGGAGGGGTTCTGTTCCAGTCGAATTTAATAATTAGATATGACTTGGTCTCTCTCTCTGTTGAAAAAAATTATTGATTACCTACATTTAGGGTTGGGGTCAATACATTCATTCATTACTGGAAATGAATAATTTTGGTAATACCTTGCAAGGAAATTTTCCGAGTTACCGTCCCTCCAGCATTCGATGCTTTATCTCGATAAAGAATCTTTCCTTCCATGTAAGCACTCTTCTTTATTTCCTCGAACTTTCTATTAATTACACCAGTAAGATATGATAAGTTGAAGCTAGTAAGCCCCTTCTCACAGAGCTGTACGTGGACGTTATCGCTCATACAGTGTCCAGTCGGCAGTTAGCCCCTATAATAAATAAAGAAATGTGTGTGAATGAATATGCGAAAAGTCAATAGAAGAGTGACATGAATTTGGTTCTTCAGCAGTATCAACATCAGTTGCAATACCAGCAAGCTATTCTGAAACATAGTATGGTTCCTTCTCTTTGCTGTGGTATCTATCATATCAGAGTTATCCCAATATACTTTGCACTGTGTCTCCCGAGCTTCGCTTGATATTACAGTCCAGAGATATCTGAAACTATATGTATATATTGAAGCCCACACAATACGCGATTCCTTTCTGGATTTCTCAGTTTATACTTAGCTTTTCCTTTCCTCAGTTTATACTTCACTTTTCCTTTCGTGAGGTACTATATTGTTCAGTATTGAGATTTTCTATTTCTATCATTTTTATTGTACCCACACCTTACCTTATACTCTCTTAGCCAAACATTCAACAGTTAGTTTCTACTTCTATGCGGAATCAATCTTTAGTCCTGCAAATCAACCTCATCATTAAGCGTCAAATCTTCTAGAGGCTAGGGTTTCTACTTCTATGCGGAATCAATTAATCAAGGCTTTCCTTTCCAACCCTTTTTTTCTATATAAGGCTAAGGTTTACAAAGCCAAGCCATAGAATCAATAATAGACTGTAGGTCATATCAGATCAATCTGCCATCTTCATGAGGTAAGATGCTTTCTCATAACAGTCTTATACAGTGCATCTATCTTTCCAAAAGCTTTAGATGTCATCATTTTTTGATCTTGAATATCTGGAAAAAGCCTTGTTCTGCAAATGTCAATTTCAAACTCAAGGAGGAGCTCGACTTCTTTAGTAATAGGTGCACAGATATCTTATGTCAACCAAACAATTTCATTTGGTTTAGAAAGGATTACAACATCTTTTACATAGGTCCATACAAGGCTCTTCATCATGACTTGGTCAAAACAATTTGCAAGTTACCCATTTGATGAGGTAATTGATCCAATATAGACTCCAGAGACTCATTTATGTGCTTAAAATCTTTAATCTTGAAGATCGTCCTTCACCCTATCCTTCATCAAAAGTCTAGAGGTGTTTGACTTGGAATGACCAGATATAGAGATAATTTATATTTATATTTCAGAAAATTCTTTTGGATACTAACAAGTCAATGCATTATTATTGATACATTGTAGTGACATTGGAGACATGAACTTATACCAAACAGAGTTTCGGTCTTGCACTATCTTTATAATAGACTTAGATCAAGCTTTTATTTCTTAGAGATATACAATATGACACAGGAACTTGCTCTCTGTATTGCTTCGATTAGCTTCTTAAAGACTTTGACTTAATGAATCCTTATGCCTAGGATTTTCGGCCTTCTTTGAGTAGTCTTTTGCAACACTTCATTTTTCTTCTCCCTCTCTCACAATTGTCTTTCTCGGTTCTTCAATATCCTCTTGGATTTGCTGATTGATAACCTGCAGCGCCTAGCACCTCTCTCATTTATGATTTTTATTCGTGAATGTCTGTCTTCATTGCAACTCCACAAACATAAAAAAAGACGCTTTGATACCTTTTGATTTGTATAAGGAGATTTAGAATCTTCCAAGGACACTCAAAAAAATTTATTTCCCCAGCAAATTCAAATTATTTTCGTGAAACAACATTCAGGTTTTATGTCTGTGCTTAAAAAGTGGTTACGAACTACTTCCATTACAGGAACATAGTAAACCGCATTCACAAATTTACTAAAGAACAAAATTCTAACTAGAGAACCCTCATGTGGAACAACTCAGATTCATCAAGGGTCTACAAATATGAGAAGAATATTTACGACTGTAATTTAGAGCTGCTGATACATAAAAATACTCATGGGCAATTCATTACAATATTATAAACTTTGCTAAGATGAAAAGGGGCTTTCCAAGTGCAACTCTTGCCAATCCCCTTGGTCTGCAGCTACATTGGATTCATATTCTCAAAAAGAACAAACCCCCATGCTCATGACTGCCAAACTGAGCGTACCTGATATTGATTGGCCTTTGGCACAAACTAAATTGATGCCATATACTGGATCACATATATAAACTCATCAACAACAGAGATTCCATACATAGAAAAGGTCCTGAGGCTGCTATCCATGGAAAGTTTCCATGCATCCTCAAGAATGTTGAACATTGGGATGCCAAATGGTTCCACCAAACCAGAGTTTCAATGACCCCTGAAGAATGCTAAATGCTAGGATCAAAATTGGCAGAGAAAGTGAAGTCTCCTGTTCACAACCAAACAGAGGATGTTAGATTGCACCACCGGAGAACTCGCATTAGTTACCCCAGCAATTCCAGTAAGATAGAGGATTTGTTGCAACAAGAAATAATTACAATCCTTGAGATGCTAAGTTGTTGCATCCCAACAAAGAACAAAGAGATTCAAAGCCCCTGCCCATATACAGCTCAATGAATTAATGCATCAACAATTGGATTACCTATGCCGACTCTTCCTATTCATATTTTTCACTGTTTGAAAAATGGTGCAACTTCATTTCCTATAGTACAAACACAAGTAAAGATGTAGCAGCAACGACATATTCAACACCCCCTACTACTACAGCAACAGCAAATATAGAAACAACAGTAATAGAAGTAGCAACAAGTTGTTCAATCACAGGTAGAGTTTCACGAACAAAAAATGCCACAACTTCAACAAATTAATGAGTTGAATAATGACTCGAGGTAAAGTAGTCTTATATTAAACAAGAATTTATGCCGCAACGCCATCAGTTAAGTCAACATTCAGTTTATGAACAACAGTAGTAGTAGCTTAAGACAGGATCGGTACTTTCTGTTTCTTCACCTCAACTTCTCCAGGTTGTTTCTCCACATTTTTTCCAACATTCCTCTCCACAGATAGATCAACAAAGTACAGTATCGTCTTCACTTAAAGTTTCCAAAGTTGTAACTCCCGTGCATCCTGCAACCTCGCCATTTATGGCTCCCTCACCCTCTACTCTCCCACTTCCTTCACCTCACATATAAGATGCTGAGAAGCAATCTTATGCTATTTCTTCAATTTCAAATGCTAGAAATGCTCAGGGATTCGAGCATCCCACTCCTATACGAAAACAAGCTGAATCTCTAGCTATTTGAACCCCTGCAATTTATACCTCACCACTATTAGCTGACTTTCCTCCCAGCCTAGCTCAGAATACTATCAACCAGGATGGACATCAAATTGTTTCACCTGTCGTTTCTTCAATTTTAAAAGCTAGAAACAATGAGGAATTTCAGCAGCCCACTCCTATACGAAACCATGTCGAATCTCTAGATATTGGCACACCTAGAATTTCTACCTCATCACTGTTAGCTGACTTTCCTCCTAGCCTAGGTTAGATTACTATCAACCAGGATCGACACCAAATTGTTTCACCTGGACCCGTAATAGAATACAAATCAAACACAACCGAACCCCCCTTGGAGCCCTTGGTAAAAGTGGTATGCAAATCTCAAACTCTCTTTGTTGTTTTATTTCCTTTTAAGTTTTTCCCAGTATTTCAATTCAACAAATTGGTCATGAAAAGTCTATTTGTTTTTAGTTGCTACTGATACATTAATAGTGCAAGCTACCTAACGTATGAAAATTTTAGATTCCATAGCCTGTAGAGAGTAGTTTTGTTTCAAATAATGCAATATAGATGCATTTTTCTAAGTCTTCCATTTACATGTCAGTATAGTTTATGTTTACATCCTTTTGTGTTTGTACATAAAAACAGGGAACGTTCCTTTCAATATATCAAAAAATGGAATTCATTGTTTCATCGCTGATGTAATATACATGCAATCAATATTATAAATTTCATGCCATCATTATTGGTATTACTATTATGGTAATTCAATGCAGTTTCTATTAGATGCTGTAATGGGAATCCTGGGGTTTATGTTTTGTGGGCAACGATATCCTCCATCAAGTCACATTATAATGCATATTTTTTCCCAAAGACAATTATCATTCATTGCAAGCAATTAGGTAAAAGGTAGTGCAGAAATTCTCCAGGGATATAAAGGAACAATAAGTTAAAACTTAAAACTAATGCTATTTCTTGGGTTATTGAGCCATATGTTTGAATGGTCATTGTTACTATTAAAATTTGGTTGAAAAGTAATTTATATAGTAGGAGCATAGAGCTAGGGGTTGGTTATAAAACATGAAGGAGTTGTACTCTAACTTATTACATTACAAGTCCCATGGATGATTATACTCTTGTTTCTTTTGAAGATTTATCTTGGAGTTGAATTCACCATCTTTGTGTTACATACTAGAGGATGATTGCTAGTGATTGCACTCTGCATTTGCAACTAAGAAAGTAGTGATGAAGGAAGACATTGGGAGTCTTAATTGTAACAAATTACAATAATTATGGTCGAAAAGCACTTCCAAATGTACCCTGTCCTATCTAGAGGATTGATCATGTCTATTTTTTAGTTCTTTCTTTTCCAGTTTATATGTTGATGGATTGGTATTCAAGGAAGGGAGTCCTAATATGGAAAATAATCTCATCATATTGAAATTCCACTGAATAAATAGCTTTTATTTAGGATCTTAACAATCTAAATATTATACTTTATCAATTGTCAATCACTAGAAAAATTGACAGATGAAGTGTCTTACTCCCTTATTACTATTCCAATTCACCATCTCCGTGTTACACACTGGAGGATGAACTACTGATCATTGGATTGTGCACATTGCATATGCACCGTAGAAAACAATGATCAAGGAATGACATTGGGAGTCTGTATTGTAACAAATTACAATAATCCTGGTTGAATAACCCCACCTAATGTACCCCGTTCTATTTAGAGGATTGGTTATGTCTGCTTTTTAGTTCCTTATTTTCAGTTTATTTGTTGGTGGATTGGCATTCAATGAAGGGAGTATTAATATGGAAAAAAATCCCATCATAAGGACATGCCACTGTAGTCATAGATCTCAATTGGGACCCGAGAAACCTAAATATGAGACTTGATTGGTTCTGTGTCACTAGAAAAAGTAACATATAGTGTCAGCCTCTATTATTATTATACTAGAATTGAAGAATATCAGAATGTGATATTGACTATTATGAGCATTATAATATGTTTTTGATCGACTTTGTTAGGTTTGACTAATTGCCAAGTTTCCATTGTCACTTTCCTGGTGCTAAGTAACTTTACGAAATACTTGAACTAAAACTAGAACTATATTATGTTGGCATGCTTGGACAACTTTTTCTAGTTAAGGTTTGCACTTACACAATATAAACACAGTCATAATATTTAGTGTGAATACTGTGAGAATTGACTATTAACTAATATTTGGTTGCATGTTGAGATGTATATATCATGTAAGGTTGTTTGATGTTCTGCTTTGTTCTGAATTACACAGATCAATTCAATCTACCCAAAGAACTTGAGTTTGGTTGTGCATGACATAGGCCCAATGGTAAGCTTGATAGATATGATAGCAAGATCTGCACTAGGTGGTGATTCCAAGGCTATTATTGGAGAAGATTTAGTTGTTATGGTAAAATACCATTTACAAGTGAGAAATACAATATCACAGGATGGCAGTTATGTGATAAAAAGAATGAGACATTGCATTAGTTCCATGGCCCTCAACACTGTAGCTTTAGGTGATAGTGTGACCAAAAGTCTCCAACAACTTAATAATGTAGTCTCCAGAAATCTAATCTACAACAACTTCTAATATGAAGAGGCCGAGATTGGAGATATGTTATTTATTCACTTGTTTCTAATGTACTATTATAGTTTTCATGTATGTTTGTGTTTATTAACTTGTGTTTGCATTAGTCCATGTCATCCTGTACCTGTGCATTTTGCACTCACTAACCATGCAATTTTATAGATTTTTATTTTATCTGCTAATCCTCCTCTTCCATTTCAACATTAGTAAACTATATCTTCAAATATGTGCATCCTGTTTCAATTTTTATGTATCTCTTAGATCATTGTTTTCTTAATCTAAGTTATTCATCATCTTTATTTTTTTTTGTATGTAGTGTCATTTGAACCTTTGGAGTCTTTAAACTAGTGTAGATTCACTCAGCTGAGACTCATGAGTCTTGCGGAGTCTTGGTTGGGGTGAGTACTCACCTAATACCAGTCCACAGAACTATCCACTATCTAGATTCATGGGAAACTTCTGATGCTTGCCAAGACTCACCACAAACTTGCCAATGACCATACTCACCTCAAACTTGCAATATTTTTTGTGCATAGAATTTACTGTATTTTAAGGGTTTCTCATCTTTGCTGAGCCTTTCCCAAGTCATTGAGTCTCGCCAAGTCCCAGGGAAGCCAAGTCTTTGTTGATTCCAAGACAATGGTGTAAATAGCTGACATTATTTTTTTTGTTCCATTTCTTCAAGACATTTGTAGGTGTGAGCTTATGGTTTCTTTTCTACCAGGTGATTCTCTTTGTCCACATCACCTGATTGCGATTTATTGACGTGTCTTTCATAATTTTAACTTCTTCTAATGCAAATCAAATACCCTGTTTTTCTATGTTCAAGCATCTTTGACACCATCCCTGAGCACCTACCACAAGATTCTCTCTCTTTCATCTTTGCAATAGTCACATATGGATGGTTGCGAATTAGCATTTTAGTCCCATTACACTCAACAATAAAGAGATAGGGTGGTTGAGATGATGCCATACTTCAATGAGGTTCAATCAAACTTGAAACCATGTACAAACTTGAGATGTTGTTCAAGGTTGCTTGTTCCTCTATGTTAAGTAGATCTTGCAGAGGTTATGACAATGAGGGAGGTTAACTTGGAGTCCACAATCTTTATCCTTTTTTTTTGAAGAAATAAATGTCTTTGATGAGACTTGGTTTAGTGAACATCATCTCTTGTGAGTGACTTAGCCTAAATTGATTGCTTATCCACTTTATTGTATTTTATTGGTTACTTGGCCAATTTTGATCACTCTTCCCACAACTTTGTACTCTATCTATAAGCGTAGTCTTCGGTCTAGGAAAACCACACCTATGCTTCTCTATGTTATATATATATATATATATATATATATATATATATATATATTGGCTTCCTAAACATGTGTATAGTTCTGGAATACTCTTATCATACTCAACTTCTTTATTACTCATGAATCCGTGTGTATATTCTTGCATTGTTGGTTTTGTGCTTATATCAATTGTGTTTTTGTCAATTTTTTATTTATCAAACAACTGCATCTTGGGTGTGAACAATTGCAGGAGAATGCTTTTCACCATTGGATATAAATGGTTGGCGATGAGATGTATATGAGTGTTTGGATTTTTCTAAGGGGCGTGGAATTTGTTGCATTGAGTATATGGTTCGACCTCAAGCACTGCCATTATATTTCCTGTTGATGTCTCTCTATCATCAATTAGAAATGGCATGCTTAAGGTATGATTTAATTTCTTTTTGTTAATTGAATATATTTCTTGCCTCCAGAACTTGCATAACTTCATCATCTTTGTTGCATTTAAGTTCATTTTCCTCTTTTTGGAACAATAAAGGTCTTGATTGTAACGGGTCTTCATCCAAAGGGTTTACATCATGCATCAAAATGAGAAATGAAAATATTTTCTCCCATTGATTTTTCCCTAGTTTCGTTGTGCTAAATTATGGTAACTAGAAATAAAAGTATTGATTGTTCCCCTATATGCAAATAAATTGCATTTTTATGGTTTACATCCACATTTACAGTGAGGACTGCACTCATGGTCCAAAAAAACAAAATTTATGATATTTTAATCCACCAAAATCTTAAAATGGGCAAAGGTAAACACAAAATGAGAGAGATTCTTTAGTCTAGTACTTTATTTGTTTGGTGAATCTTGGTGGTGCTTCTAGTTGATCCGTGTGTGGATGGCTCAAAATGTTCAAAGGTAAGCACAAAATTATAAAGATTCTTTAGTCTAGTACTCTATTTTTTGGTGAAATTTGGTGGTGCTTTTGGTTGATCTGCCTACTATGTGTGGATGGCTCAAAATGGGCAAAGGTAAACACAAAATTAGAGAGATTCTTTAGTCTAGTACTCTATTTTTTTTGGTGAATCTTGGTGGTGCTTATGGTTGATCCGTCTGCTGTGTGTGGACGGCTCTTTCTTTTTCTCATGTTGCTCTCATATCCCTTCCTCGTCTCCTTGTTGGGTTGCATGCTTTAGCAGTTTCATCTTTAGAAGTTTGATTGATAGATTGAAAAAATTATGACTTTCACAGAGCTCATTCTTTCTTTCTCAAATTCCTTTTGTTCACCTATGGTGGCAAGCTTATTATCATAATCTCACTACAATTTGTTCAGAGTGATTTCAAATATGTGAAAACATTTCAAAAGGAAACATGGGTAGACCTTACGTGAAGACTGGAAATGATAGATTTCAAAAAATTTCAGAATCTTCCTCTTCATCTCTAATGTTGTTGTTAGGGTTAAGAAGACCTATCTAAGGTTATTGTTACTCTACCCTAAATATGTAAACAACTATAATATTTCTTGACTTGTCCACAGAGTCTTGGATAGATGGTGATTGGGTGCTCTGTAAAGGCACTCCTTGATGTGAAGTCACCGGTTCAATTCCCCCTCGATCGCAGTAATATATTGGACATGATGAAGATGTAGTCCCACCAAGTTTACAAAAAAAAAAATCTCGAGTTGACTTTTATATGGAGTAGGAATTTTATATTCTAAGTGTTGAGAATAAAAACTATATTCCAAGGTATTTCATCAAGTACTTTTGAGAATTTATTCCAATCATCACTTGACAAAGTATCACAAGTGTCGACTATAAAGACTCCATAACGAGAGGATGGGGAACAAGTAACCACATTTTCAAGGGCTATCTGAAAACCAATTTCTTTTATATCTAAATTATTACCAAGACTTTGAGGTAAAAATGAACAACATAGTCCACAAGGTCATAAAAGATATAGAGAATGGAAGTTCATGGTTGCTAAAAATATTCTACCAAATGATGTTTTACTTGCTCCTTGAGGACCATGGAACACATAAACTGGGGCAATATTTCTCCTCACTATATCATTCATGAGAGCCCAAGCTACTAAATTTTTTCGAACCAATTCTCCAAAATGTATTTGGAACATAGTTCTAAGACAAGCTCCTACACCCATGCTTCAGATCTCAAATAACCAGTGCCCATAATATCTTGTCCATGTCCATAATGATCGATCAATCTTGTTTCAAAAACCATGTCAATATTTTGTATAAGACGGATTTTATGGTCAGCATAGAGATCTAGCTCACCTAAAGGAATTCTTCCTTGTGTATATGTATCTGTACTTTTATGAGACCCACCTAGCTCCATTAGTAGGGGAAGCGACTTAGAATCAAAATCTAAAGAAGAAATAGAATGATTAGATGTTTCTAATGTAGTAGAAAACACCCTTTGAGAACTATAATAACTTTGTGATGCAAGCCCTTCAATTTTTTGTGTGGCCAAATCTGAAAGCCCACATGAGAGGATCCTACTTGCCAAATCCAATATATGTTTGCCTCTAGCGTGTATTCTGGATCAATTCCAAGGAATCCCACAACCCTTTTTTGGAATACCAATGACTTTTGATTTACCACTTCCTTCTTGAAGTCTAGTCTTTTGTGAAACTGTGAAATATTTTTTAAAAATCCCACCATGACTACCATAGTTCAAAGCAACTAAAACTGATAAATATTCACAATGCTCTCCTGCTTCTCTGTGAATGCACCTCCTAATTCCTTTTAACTTGTGTTTTTTTTTATCTGTCCATTTCGCCTGCTGGACAATTTGGGTGATAATGTGATTCAAAGCGAGAAGTTGAATGCTTCTTATCATCAATTGGTGAGCCTTTCTGTGCTTCTTCATAACAGATCCTTTCTTTCCTTATACAATCATTATTTTGAAAGAGGTGTGGAGAACAAACCTTGAGATCATTTGTTACTCTGTTTTTCAAGTTACCATCCAAAGTATTTGATATATTGTCTATAGTATCCCTATTAATGCATCTTGGGGGTAATGCCATTATATATGCATTAGATTCCATTCTATCTTGAGAATTAAATGCACCACTTGACAACATATCATTTCTATAAAACTCAATTTCTTTAGGATTCCTTTCAAACCCATAATCACTTCTCCAATTTTTCAGGAGTCAAACAGTGAAAAGAAGTGATAAGGTTAATGAATACCCATCTCAAGATAAGGTTTTCCCTATGCACAATATCCTCCCTAAAGATAGAGAGGAGGGAAGGAAGAGAAAGGATTAGTCCATAAGGTTGGACCTTCCCCCCATAATGTTGAATGTGGATTGTGTGAAGTTAGAACCTCCTCAAAACATTAGTGTACCAGTAGTAAGTACCAACAAAATTCCACAACCAGGAAAAGGGGATTTTCGATGGAGAATTGAAAGAAGCCACTAAAGTATGCTGCATATAGGATATCCATGAAGACAAATATTATAGTCCAGGAAAATAATATCCACAAAAACTGTGGACTTGTGGCTGAAAATTGTCTTAGCAACATCATATGTCTCTTACTTGGCCTCAATTATTTTTTATTGCTTGTCATACCCAAGGGTTTCGTAGACTTCTGGGATCTTGGCTATCTTTGAAGGATTGAATTGAGTTTTTGAATTAGTTCATCATCTCCTTTAACATAAATATCACATATTACAAGGGATATTATACTGAATTTATTCTTTCAGAGGATTTTCGGTTCAACTTTATACTTGTTCATATAAAGAATAAGGTTGATTTGAACACAACCTCTTATGGTTGCTTTGCTACTCAAATTTTATTGTCTTTCTGTTGAATATCAATGATGATGTGGATGGAATTTTGTGATGATGTGTCGTTTATAGACTATAGTTCCTTCATTTTATATGTAGCATCATCATCATGCATGTGAAATGGTATCTAGTTTGTTTTTATCTATTTTCTTTTGATGTAATTTTATAGTTGGAATCTTAGACCGGTCCATCTTTGTTAAATAGGTCATGTTTCTTTCTACACTCCTTGGAATAGGTGAAAATTGGATTTTGATGAAGATTTATTTATTTATTTATTTCTATGTGAATTTGACATTGGTGAGGCTACATCATAGTCATGTCCAAGAATAACACCCAAATATGGTGGGGAATGAAACCAATGACTTAACATCTAGGAGTGTTTTAACAACACACCCGATCATTGTCTATCGAAGACCCCGTGGACGATGAAGGAAATCAGAGTTACTAAATACTTAAATTTTCAAGTAGGTTAGTTCTACATTGATACTGTCTAGATATAATATATTTTATTGTTGTTATTTGTCCTTTATATTTTTTTTTTCCATTTTGGTTATGGAATATCAAATATTCTTCCAATCTCTAATATGAATCTTCATGAACCTATTGGCATCTAATCGTTAAATATTCATAGGATTTTGCTGAAATTTTTTGTGAGGAGGTATATAGTTTTTCAGCAAATACAAACATAAGTCTTCAAGGATAGCATAGAATTGAACCATTGACCCATATAATGTCATATGGTTCTACAATTGTTTCCAAAATTCTAATTTTTACACCATCTAGTGACACCACTTATTATTTTAATTCATAATGGTTGCAGGTAATTTTTTTAAAAGAAAAGGGATGGGTTTGGCAATGATGCTAAAAAAACACCAATATCCCCGTGGAGGTATAGTGGTATTATTTGCTGACAAATTGGCATGATAATGATGATAATCCCTCAGCTTTTCCATGAGTGATCAACTGCCCAACCACAAGAATCTTCTGTAAATGCCACCCCCAAACTGGGTTATGAGACCACAACGACGAAGGATGGTTGTTGGATTTAGTTCTCATTCATCCCAACCAATAGTACTAAAAAATATAGCCACAACCATACACTAATAGTTCTTTCCCGCATCGAAAGCTTATTTAGGTATCTCACCCAACGTTCAGACATTGACAAACCTCTTCCACTTAGTAAAACACAACACAATGTTATGATCTCCATTGAATCCATCCCATATATTTCCATAATGTTGGCATAAAGAATTTGAGCTACTGGTTGCTCTTTGGGAATCCCTGAAATTCATATACCTTGGCTCATTGCAGTGATGAATCAGACAAGTGGATAATGTGATTTCAAATATACCTTAGCTCATTTCCAGTTAACATTGATTTAAACAAGTGAGTAATGAGGTTCCATGTTGCTTACTCTACAACTCTCTCTTCAAAAACAATGCCTTCCTTCCACTTCTGCACAACCCCTTTAGCTTGACACAAACTCACACATCTTTCAAGATCACTAGCTTCTTGGGTTGGTTATATGGAATTCCATCTATGGAGACATGTGTTCTCACACATATTATTTATTATAGTTTGGTTTTATAACAGTTAAGCATAACATCAAAACCTAGCCTGCTTTCCATTTGGACTCATGACCATTCAATAGTTGGGCCTTTGCCTTGGGCTTCGATCTAACGAAATTTGCAAAGCATTTTCACATCCTATAGTATTGGGTCATTACAATTCAACCCTCATGGATTGACACAATTCTCATAAACCACTGCATTGCAATGAATACATGATTTAGTCTTTTATAATCCAAGGGTTAAAACTAGAATCTTAAATTCTCCAAGTCATAAATTCACTTACAAACGTTGATGGGGGGAATTTTCTATTTGGACTGTTGGAAAGATCTTGAAAAAAAAAAATTTACATTGTTGTTGGTCATTTTTATTTGTGATATAATATCAACTATTTTTCTTCATTAGAATTAAATCCATTTTGTATTGGTAGATAATTCAACACATTGTTTTTTCTAATGTTTTGTAGTCTTAAAGTAAACTAATTACCATATTATTTTTGGTGTTCATTGCGGAAAAGAGATACTCTTACTGTGGTAAGTTTCAATATTTTTTATTTGTTGGTTGCTGTCATGTTTTAAGTGCGGACTTGTGAAATTCCAAATCGCATGTCGCTTTATGTGAAGGGGATATATATATATATATATATATTTTCCCTTGTGGTTCCTTGTTTGTACAAAAGTTTAGATATTATTCAGATATCTAAAATTTATAATTTATAATTTGAATGTTTATGTGATAAAGGAAAGACAAATGTCCCAATTATAAAAAGTCACCCAACAACAACAACATTGATATTTTTCTTTCATTCAACCTATAACATTATACATATGTCTTCATCAATGCTCTTCTTCCATATGCTATCCACTTGTGACATTTCCTTTGCAATATTTGGTGCATTTGCGAGTCATAGGTCATTTGTAGGCTATAAATGTCTTTAGAGTTTCAATTCTAATTGAGTATTCAACTAAACATAGAGTCTCTTATACATAACTATTTTTCCCTCCACCCACTTTTCATAACTTCCAAAACCATTAGGTAGAGATCTGCAACTTCGATGATGTTTTTCTTGTTTAGTAAAATATTGTTGAGACTTTAATTTATTGAAAGTTGTAGAATTTACAATCTATAAAGTTTCAAGATATAATTTTTAATAGTCTAATTCTTTAAAGAGTGCTAGCTCAATGGAAGAGCACCTGCTTTACAAGTAGGAGGATGGTGGTCCGATTCCATCGTGCCCTGATATTCATAAGGAATGGTGGTGAATAGTTTTTGGTGACAAAGGCTCTTTTGACCATCACCAATGAGCTTATGGTGACATTTTTTGACCCTCACCTAAGTATGAAATGGTGACAGTCAACAAATGGCACCATATATACGCATCAATAGTGACGACCATGAAATGTGTGTCACCATAAATCGTTGTTGTTGACATGAAATGGTGAGGGTCACTGTTTGTCATTATAGTCATTATTTGTGACAGACCTTGATGTCACCAATGAGCTTATGATGACATTTTTTGACCCTCACCAAATATGAAATGGTGACGGTCAACGAACGTTGCCATATATATGCACCAATAGTGACGGCCATGAATGATCCATCACAAAAAATTGTTGTTATTCATATGAAATGGTGACGGTCGCTATCCGTTATTATAATCAATATTCGTGACGAACCTTGAATGTCACCACAACACATACTTTCGGCGACGCCACCTTTGGTGACGTTCAATTTTTTGGTGACGGAGGCTATTGTCCATCACCATTGCTCATATGAAATGGTGACGGTCACTATCTGTCATTATAAATCATTATTGGTGACGAACCTTGAATGTCACCACAACACCTATACTTTTGGCGATGCCACTTTTGGTGAAGAAAGCTCTTTTGACCCTCACCAATGAGCTTATGGTGACATTTTTCGCCCCTCACCAATTTCCTTTTTTCTCGTAGTGAACATCCCGATATCATTTTTTTATAAGAAACTCTTGAGGATGGGATGACGATCACCAATTATTTAGAATCCACTCTTCCCACCTAGAAATTTATTTTTGTTGATGTTTGTGGGTGTTATGGGGGATTTTCTTTGGGATGGGACAAAAGGAAATTCTAGGTGGAAAATTTTTAGAGCTTTCTTTCTGGTTTAGGTGTTTCGGATATTTCCTTAGACCTAGATTTTACATTCACCTTTATCAATATATATAGGCCTTGTGAGGATCGGGTGGGGTTTTGGAATGGTTTTTTTAGAAAATATGTGTTTAACAGGGGCAACCTGATTATGGGTGGTGCTATGAGCTTTTCTTTGGGAGTGGAAAAATACTGGGTTAAGAATGCTATATCTGATCCTTTGTCATATTTTTTCACAAACTGTCTTTTATCTAAGAATATCTTTGATTTAGTTCCTGATCATATTATTCCTACCTGGAGGAACATGTCAGTAGGGGATGAGTATATTTATAAAAGTTTGGATCATTTTCTAATTTATAACCCTTTGATTCATCGATTTCCTCTCCTACGTCAGTGGGTGGGTTCCTATGATGTTTCTAATCATGTCCCTTTTTTTTTCGAAATCAAGGGCATCTCACAAAACCCATATAGTCCCTTAAAAATGACCTCTCAGTGGATTTAGATTTAGAGCTTTCCAGAACTATTCAGGAACAATTGGCACTCATATATTAAGGGATCAAGCCTCTCAGTGGCATCACATTTCATGAATAATCTAAATTCCATTAAATCTCTATCCAAGGATTAGGCATCGAATATTAGGAAGGAGGAGGATGAATCTATGGTGGACATTGAACATCATATTAAGGTTTTTTCTATCACAAATGGGGAGGGTTTCAGCTCAGAGGCTTCCATGGAGTGTTTTCTCAGTTTGAATTCACAGAGGGAGGAGATTTTGGACTCTAGGGAGGCTACATGGTGGCTTAAGAGCCATGCTATTTGGCTTGATTGTGGTGATGAAAATACAAAATTATTTCATTCTTACACAAAGGGGGGGGGGGGGGCACGGGGGGATTGATAATACAATTTGGAGTATGGGGTGGCGTACAGGTAATAAGGTTAGATATTTTGATGGTATGCCTACCCTAGGTGTTATAGGTCAATTTGGGCATCATTCCCAATGAACTTGTCAAACTGGACATCATCCCTAGAACCAATGAAATAGGGTCTATCATCCCCTATCATTTCAATTGCTATATTCCCTAAGATAAGAATAAATCATTCATGACTTCTATTGCAAGGTTTCCAAGGTTTGAAGTATATGTTATATCGCTTATGATCTCACCAACACTGCCTCTCAAGGGACTAAATGTGTTTCATATATAGTTACCTCCATTCAAAGGTGATTTGCAATACACTTCCCGACATTCAAGAGTGCGTTGGTCAAATGGGAGCGAAATTCTCATTGTTCTGAAATCTCTGCATGGCTAGGGCCTTCTAGAAGAGTCCATATGTGTCAAACTTCGAATCCAAGTGTCCATCTAACACCTCTAAGCTTGGGAACATGTCTTTCATATTATTAGAAAATCATTGATTGAGAAACTACCTTCAGTTTCCCTATAAATTGAGCATAGATCCTAGTGCTAGGGGAGGGAGAAATTTGGTAAAGAAATGTTTTTGGATTCTCAATTGAAAGAGTGATAGAAGTGATATGTTGATTGTGATGAGGCTGGGATGATGCTAGAGCTGGTGACATCAAATCGATCATTGGTTGTAACCTCCCCCTCTTATGCTTTAATAAAGATTGTTGTTCATTTTCCCATATATGTATCTTTTTATGTTTCTATATCTCATATGATGGATTCTTAACTGAAATATATGTTTCATGTTCAATTGATTTAACTGATTAAGATAAATAAGCATCTGTATATTACAATCTCTTTGATGTTTAGTGTTTATACTTGCAGGAACTAGTCTGGCGATCTAAGTTGGATTGGAAGCTACAACAAAAACAACAGAAGGAGAATAGGAAGCGCTTGGTTCATAAGTAGTTTCCTCTATCTTTTTGTATGTCTATTTACTCTTAGAGAAAGTGTCTACAAAGTCTTTGATCTATTATTCTAAATGCATAGCACCACATTTAGGGAATTTGATCTATCCATAATTCATAATTCCGCATAAAAAATTGGCGACTCCGTTGGGGATTTTCCTTGTCATTCTTGGTGTTTTTTCCTCTGCTTATCCACCGAGTAGCATCTACTGTCAATTATTAGACTTTTGAATCAAAGAATTGCATTAGAAGTGTGTTCTGTAGTTTGAATTTTGAATCTCTGCTGTGCCCAATGCATAGTCTCCCACTCAGGGGTGCTTTGCAACGCACTGTCTCCCTTTAGAGACTGTGTTGCCCCTTAGCCAACAAAATTCCCTTTGAATTTTTCATTGCCATCATACTCAACCTTTTGTTTGCTATGTTTTCAATTGTCTGGTACCTCATAGAAACCAGTGAATTTTCCTGATTCTTCCTCCTTTGAAAAGTAAGTTGGTTCAATGTCTCTTTAAGTGTTTTTCTTTATCATTGGCAAATCAAATCAAATTATATCATTTTTGCATTGGATCCATTTTTTTTCGTAAAGGAAAATTTCATTAAATTCTTCATTTCCTGTAGGAAAACTTGTAGTTCCATTTTGCATTTTTCCTAAAAGATAAATTATTGTTAAATTACTCATTTCTAAAAGAAGAAAGCATTTTTTTGTTGATTTGATGCATATAGTTTCTTTTTTTGCATTCACATTAAGGAGATTGAAAAGAAAAACCTGCCTTTGCATATAGTGAATTGTGTGGTTTGCATATGAACAAATTAGGAAAGTTTCATATTAGTTTGTGCTCTTTGTTGTTTGCTCTGAAAACTGATTGCTCTTTCCCCTTAGTAGCTAGGATTTTCATTGAAAAAGCTAAAATTGAAAAGTTTGCTTATCATTTTAGTTTACATTTTAGGAATTTCCATCACATCATCGTGGTGAACCTTGAAAGGAAAATTTCTAAACAAGATAAACTTAAGAAAAAAAATCATTGGAACCATAATGATAACATTTAAAAGGTATAGGCTAGAGACGTGTTCTGGCATCGTAAAACATAGCAGCTGTCATTAATTGTCTATGATACATTTCGAGTGTGATACCTCACTCCATGTACGTAAGTATATCGGAGCTCGTCCACGTACCTTTGGGTATATAGGGCGGTGTTCTAGTACAATAAGTATAAAGGGGTCCTCTCACTGTGCGATTTCACATTAGACAACGCTAATACAGACTTGGGCCTCCATGTACCTTCAGGTATATTTGGGAGGACAAATTTAGGTTGCTATCCATCCATAGTGAACTGAGTCAGCCACCTTGTAAATTGTGATACACTGAACACAACATTCAGGGAGAATGTCTATCTGTACTTCTTGGTTCACCAGGAGGTATTCTGCAGTTCACAGTTTCTTAGTAAACCTTTTGCCTAGAATTACCCTTTTATTTTTATTTTTATTTTTTTTGGTCATAAAATAAATCATCCATCATGGAAGAAGAACATCCCTTTCCCCGTTGTTCGCGTAGATTAGCATTGAAACCACCTTTACCACAAGAAGACACTTCTAGTCGGCAAAGGCGACATCGCTCTACTGAAATCAATACCATCAGTACCTCTAGTGAAGCACCATCTTCACATATAATAGAGTCAGCACAAGTTGTTTCTACAAATCCTGGTTCATCTACTGTTGTCGAGAAGGAGTCCTCATAGCTACCGGTGGTCACGATCCATCCAATCAGTGAGACCATTCCTCTCGAACCCAATGTTTTTCAATTGGAAGTTGATCCAGATCTTGTCATTTTTTGACAGAACATCTGAATCCTAAAGTTGAACGACTAGAAGTTGTTCCTGTATCGGTTGCCCCACAATCGCACAGTCAACCTCCTGAAATATACTTTGTGCCTGACGGAGAAATCCTTCCACCTGGTTTAATTTCGATTGAATAAATATGACAAGATGAAACACCTTTAACTCAAACTCATTTTGGGGAGGAGCTTTACATGTACGAATATTTTCCTCAATCACCTTCCCCTGCTTTTTTTGATCCTGTTTCACTTCGAGTTCTCGTAGATCCTATAGGGTATACACTGGGTTATTTGACCATGGCTGAGATAACATTCCAGACTGAACCATCTATTTCAACTGTGACAATATCTACTATTGCTTTATCTTCGATGTTTTGTCCATTGACTTCACCCATGTCATCATCTGGAATCCTATCTCATTTCTCCCTTATGAGTATTGAACGGCTTGATCCTTTATTCACATCTTCAGTGCAATATGAAGCTGGTCCCATCAATTATTCTCCTTGGTGGCCAGTGATACCACATAAATTAACCTCCAACATTCCTAAATTCAATGGAAACCATGGAGAAGACTCGTCAACGCATGTTATAACTTATCATTTATGGTGCTCATCAAACTCCTTAAATGATGACTCTGTTAGACTACATCTTTTCCAGCACACACTCACTGGTCTTACTGCACTATGCAGAAAGTTCTTTTACTGTGTCAACCTCGTTAAAAAATGAAACAGGTGATGAGGATGGTTCTTTTACTGTGTCAACCTCATTAAATAATGAAAAAGGCCCATGAGGATGGTTCTTTTACTGTGTCAACCTTGTTAAAAAATGAAACAGATTCTTGAGGATAGTTCTTTTACTGTGTCAACCTTGTTAAAAAATGAAATAGGCCATGAGGATGGTTCTTTTACTATGTCAACCTCATTAAAAAATGAAACAGATTCCTAAGGATAGTTCTTTTGCTGTGTCAACCTCATTAAAAAATGAAACAGACCATGAGCATAGCTCTTTTCCTGTGTCAAACTCATTAAAAAAGGAAACAAATCCTCCCCTATAATGAACCTTCATTCCATCCAGCTATTAGTAACGAGTAATCTACTTAGGTGAATGAAATGAAGCTTGGGGGGCATCTCCTCTTGCAAGGGGGATTTGACATGTGCTCTTGCAGGGGGCATTCAAAACATTCTTACCAATTACACCCAATCAACTGCTGAAGTTCGGGGGCAAAAATTTGTCTAGAGCTCCTATTTCTCAAATAGTAACTTTCAAATGGTAAAAATGAATAGTAAAACTCTTGTAATTAATCATTTTATTATTTGCAAATAATGTTTATTGTTGTGAATATGGTTTTATTCATTTTTTTATCATGAAACAGGTATTTTTAATCCATTTGAAGTTGTTCTGAATAGGTTTTCAATTGATGAGAAGATAAGTTGTGCACATTTATTTCAAGAATGATTTGACCACAAAGCTTACTTTTATATTTATTTTTCGAGCTTTGATAAAAAATAAAAAGTACTTGAAGCGCACTTTTATCTCTTTTTGGAACTTTGATAACAACGAAAAAGGAACCCCTCGAGTCTTCTTTTAGCTCTTTTCAGACTCCGATAATGTGAAAATATTGTTGGGCACTTGTCTTTTCGAGATCGTAAAAGTAAATGAATTGATATCTACTCAGGATAAGTTTACCCCTTTTCTGGACTAAGATAGATTATTTACGAAAAAGGAATGCCTTAGTCGAACATGGCTAGGAGGTTGTCTCAAATATTATTTTACACTTTTTCGGATCTGAGGGACAACTTCACGAAAGAGTACCTATAAATTTTTCTTTTGTCCTCTTTTTAAAACTCTCTAAATATGGAAAAGGACAGACATTTCACTGTCATTAGGCTCATTAAAACATAAAATAGCGATGGGCTTGTCGATCATGGCAAGAATTGAATTTTATTCATCACTAGACTCGTTAAATTATTAAATAGCGATATATTGTTTGCCCAAAGGGTTGAATTATAGATCAGTCATATGTTATCCTCATCAAGCTTGTTAAAAAATAAAGAGGTATTGGTCGACAAATGACCAGGGAAAATTTGGGAAAGTGAACAAAACGTTTACAGTAGCAGACCGCTCTTGAACATGACACTTCACTCCATCATCGTGACTATTTGGGTTGGGTAATCTTCTTGATGATTCATTCATACCTATGGTTCATCATACCTTCACTTTGGTTTTGAGTCAATGTTGCCAACTCATCTCAGTGTCGCCGATATGTTCAAGAGAAGTCATTCAATAAATACTCATCCTTCTGCAATACTCATAAACCTTCATTCTCATGACAGTCATCCCTGAACATTGCTATATCAAGTCACATTTTGTCTCCAAAGTCAGTAACTCCCATTTTGCAGTAAAGTGGCTTCCCATCGACATCAAATCATCATCCAGGAAGTTTACTTAGAAACATCATCTTCCAGAACCATGAGGCTTGTTATAGTATCGACAAGATCCTCACTTCCAGAATTTTGACCAAAAGATTTTGTTTGCCATCAGACATCAAATCATCTATTCACGCCTTACGAAATGTACTGTAGTACCTTGAGAACCGTTAACATCAATGGTGGTTCTCTCGCATTTTTTAATAACTCACATCATTTGTTGGTAATCAAACGATGTCTCACCATGTTCAAATACAAATCATATATTTTAATGGCTAGACTTGTACCCAAACAATCGAGTGAATGAGATAAGAAGACCCCGGATCTAGTTTAAGCCATCTGGGCTGCGATTTCAGGATTGTTGTACACATCATATGTACGATGACCTTACATATATATTGTCATCCGAACACAGGCCTATATCTGTAGGCATGTCTGTATTGGGCAACATTCCAATGTAGACGACTTTCTGCACTATGTACATGTTATTAGATAGTTTATGTGATGAGCATGGGAATGCCTCTGTCAATAATTCATGATCAAGAGGATATATCATGATGTAATTTATTGTAAGATTGATGCAGGTCGCCACTCCACTTCAGTTCCAACCCATCACATCGTAAATCATGTCATTCAAAAAATATTGTTATTATTTTGACTTCATGCTTTAGGGGGCAGTTGTTATAGGTCAATTTGGGCATCCTTCCCAATGACCTGGTCAAACTGGATATCATCCATAGGACCAATGAAATAGGGTCTATCATTCCCTATCATTTCCGTTGCTATATGCCGTAAGACAAGAATAAATCATTTATGACTTCTACTGCAAGGTTTCCAAGGTTTGAAGTATATGTTATATCACTTATGAGCTCACCAATGCTGCCTCTAAAGGGACTAACTGCGTTGCATATGAAGTTACCTCCATTCAAGGGTGCTTTGCAATGCACTTCTTGACATTCAATAGTGTGTTGGTCAAATGGGAGAAAAATTCTCATTGTTCCGGAATCTCTACATGGCCAGTGCCTTCTAGAAGAGTTCATATGTGTTAAACTTTGAATCCAAGTGTCCATCTAACACCTCTAAGTTTGGGATCATGTCTTGCCTATTATTAGAAAGTCATTGATTGAAAAACTACCTTCATTTTCCCTATAAATTGAGCACAGATCCTAGTGCTAGGGGATAGAGAAATTTGGTAAAGAAATGATGTTGGATTCTCAATTGAAAGAGTGATAGAAGTGATATTATGCTGGTCAGATGTTGATTGTGATGAGGCTAGGATGGTGCTGGAGCTAGTGACATAAAATCGATCATTGGTTGTAACCTCTCCCTTCTACTCATTAATAAATATTTTTGTTCATTTTCCCATATATGTATCTATTTATGTTTCTATTTCTCATATGATGGATTCTTAACCGATATATTTGTTTCATGTTCAATTGATTTAAATAAGATAAAAGGAATCTATATATTTCAATCTCCTTGTTGTTTAGTGTTTATACTTGTAGGAACTAGTCTGGCTATCTAAGTTGGATTGGAAGCTACATCAAAAGCGACAGAAGGGGAATAGGAAGCACTTGGATCACAAGTAGGTTCCTCTATCTTTTTGTGTTTCTATTTACTCTTAGAGAAAGTGTTTGCAAAGTATTTGATCGATTGTTCTAAATGTACAACACCAAATTTAGGGAATTTTATTTATCCGTAATTCATAATTCTGCATAACACTAGGTATGGAACATTTGAAATCAACCCTTTTAGATCCTTCGGGTACTAATATTGTTGAAACGTGGCACAAATCTCTCCAATATTTGTGGAGGAGGATAATAATAGGGATCTGATGGAGGTTGTCTCAGAATATGAACTAAAGGTTGTTCTTTCTAGCTTCTAAAAGGATAAAATATCGGGGTTGGATGGTTGGGTGATAGAATTATTCATTGTTTTTTATGATCCTCCAATTTTTGTACCCCACGATCTTGATAATAGCATCCCAAACTGAGCAGGGATTTCAGCCACTACTATGTCCATTACCACGCTCTTAGCTGGGATTTGGGCTAGATTTACCACCAATTCCTTGATCATCCCCAAACATTTGACTCGTTTAGAATCAAAGGAGTAGAGATCTTTATATGGGCGAGTGATCTGCAGCTCCAATTGTTCCATCACTGACAGGGGCAGGAGGTTATGAGATGCTCCAGAATCCAGCATACAGTTATGCAATAACAGGTCATGAATTACTAAGGAGATGTAGAAAGGGGGGGTTGAAGAATCTAGTTCCTCAACATGAGGACCAAACACAACCATGGGCCTTTCTTCCTGAAGGTTTAAACTATCTGGGATTTGGGCTGCTCCTTGGGGGAGCATGAAAGAAGACACCTGCGACTGGTAGATTGGCTATTTCAGTAGTTCGGTCAGGGGCACTGGAATTTTCACTTTCTCCAGTTCTTTTTGAAGATTAAAAGCAGAGGGAGACTTCTCTATGGCATTTTCCTTTGGCTCTTTACTCTCGGCTAGAGGTTTTTCTTCCTTTTGGATGGGTTTAACATTTGCATTTGGATTAGAGGCCAACTTAGAAGAGGAAGGAATGGAGTCATTAGAATGTAAAGGTTCAGTTATAGGTCGCTTACCTTTATCTTCAATTATCTGAGCGACAGTATCCTTCTAAGGAAGTTCTTCTTCTTGTTCTTGTGTGTGCGTCCTCTTCCTAGAGGATTTGAGATCATATTTTCTATTGAACTGTGTCTGCATGAAGTCCACAAATTTTTTACAGTAGTCATCGATCTCTGGATCTTCAGCAGCGCTTGTTTTCCCTTCTTCTTCCTGCAAGGAAAGCTCCACTCCTTCACTTTCTTGCAAAGAAGACTCAACTTCATCGACATTTGAGTAAGCAAGATATTGATCATCTTTCCCATCGGGGATGTCTTCGGTAGGGCCATCCATCTGCCCTTCCATATACAGTAGGGGCTGTATGTGGTCTTGCTGCTCCTTACGATCTCTTTGCAATATCTGCAATGGAGGCTTTCTGTATTGGGGATTATAACCCCTATTTGGAGCAGTTTGGAATGTTTTGGAGGATGAGTTCTTATCTTCGAGCTCAAGCTTCACCAACTTGCTTGAAAGGTTCTTGATCATTTTATTCATCTCCTCGATTTTGTTATGAGCTACCTCTCTATCTTGACTAGAGGTGGATGCTTCTTCTTTCCCTCTCCGTCTACCATCATGGTCTGACATCCCTTTTGATTTAACCATAGAAGAAAAGTTAGCTTCCACTTCTAATGCATTGGTCTGGGCCTCATCCAGGGTAGTAGACTTCCTTTCTCTTAAAGAGAATCCGAATTCTGAATCAAAGGCTGCTACGAACACCACTTTAGCAGTAGTTTGACGAGGCTTCATTTCGTCTAGGATACTTGTATATAATTTGTTGAACATTTTGATGAATTCAGGCACACCTTCATTATGTATCTTTCTAAGTGCATTAAACTCTGTAAGAAAATATCCATGGTCTTTCTTTTCTCCCCACTTCTTGATGAAGGCATTTTCCATCTCCTCCCAATTAGTAATGGAGCGGCCTCCTAAATTCTTGAACCATTTTCTGGCCTCTCCATCTAGAGACTGGACAAACAATCTCAACACCATGTCCAGATGTTCAACGTTGAAATTTTCTGCGAAGGCGAAGAAAAATTCCAGGTGTTTCTGAGCTTCAATATCATTTTCTCCATTGAAACGAGGTAGGATCTTTAAGTAATCCTAAGGCATATTGTTCAGGATCTAAGGCAATGCCAGGGGGGCATATTTGTTTAATAGGAAGCCAGGAATAGCCATCGGAGGTTGTGGGGGTGGCAGGAGAGTCTGATGTGTAAGAGGAGGTGGTGGAAGGGAAGTATGTATGAAAATGGGGATATATTGAATGGAGGCTTGAGGGGCTGACTGAAATGCTGGAATATGAGAAGTGAAAACCTCTGTGACTTCTTTAACTTCTTCAGCTTCAGGAGTGGGATGCGGAAAGAAGCTTGTGGTATCTACAGATTTGGCCTCATCTTTAACTTCAATATTTTCCAGAGAGGGGCTATCTGAAGTATAATCAAGGGTTCTTACAGCAGAATCTGGACCTTGATCTTGAGCTAATTGAGAGGAGAATGGAGAGTCTTCCAGGGAGAATCTGGGAATATCTGTGTGAGTTGATTGTCTTTCTCTCCAACCTCTCTTGTGAAAAATATTTTCTGGATCAGACACCGAAGGTGTTCTTAACTGGGATGTATCTGACCTTAGGTGTGACTTTTGGGAAGCCAGGACTATGAATAGATTTATCCTTTGAATGACAGTGGAGTCGCCAAGGTGAGGGATCTACAACTCCAACCCTTCCTGCTCACCTATTTTGAAGGGTGGATAAAATATTTGTCGAGGCCTAGGGATTTAGTTCTTCAAATTCGAGTCCCCGGCAACGATGCCAGAAAGATGTTGTAGCTCCTAGAGACAGCCTTGAGTTGTATAAATACCAGTGCCTAGGACATCTTAACTGTAAGAAGCATATGACTCAACTAATTAGAGTTGACCAGGTTAGGTTCTCATGCTATAATCACTTGGATGAATGGTTTTAATAAGGGTGGAACCAACACCCCAAAGTTAAACACAACAATTATGAAAACTGCAGAAACTCAGTATAAACTTCAATATGTAAATGCATCTGACAGCTTTAAGACAGAATGCTATAGAGGGGGTCGACTTCTAAAATGACACACAGATATCAATTAATATGTGGGCGATGACTGTGGAAGAAGATGTAATAGGATATTAACCATAACCGGGCTTATTCAAAGAAAAAAATCCATATATATTGTGCCTATGAAAAGATAAGAATCCATATATGTGGACAATTTCAAAGACAAGGATCCATTGTAGTTAATATCGGAGGAACGGTGGAAGAGTTGAAATATGAAACAAAATATCCTGCCTGAGCTATATTTAAAGCGCTATAGATGAGTAAACATGAGTATTTGTAATGATAAATTAACATCTAAACATGGGAGCACTCGCATTCCAGAGCACATATATAAGAAATGTAGAGATATGTGAAATGAAAATTTGTATTAAAAAACATAGAGAAGAGCTACAAACTATGAATCACCCAGATCAGAATCTCCAATTCCAACAAAGCTTCTTATTACTGAGTCCCTACGGGATCTTCAACATCAATTATCAAAATTTAGACAACATACATAGAGAGTGCTGAACTAGTGAGTCCTTTGGAAAATCTGGAACCCTATAGATGTCTTTGCTTTATGCTTTTATAACATTTCATGGGCCATACGTGGAAAGATATTTTGGGAAAATATCTTTTCCACGTGCCTATATGCAGTTTCAGGTCCTAATCAAAACATCAATATTGATGATGGGGTAGAACGCTTCCCATCATCTTACAAATCGGGCTCGTAGCCATTTCTAGTGAAAATAACACAACTGTCTAACTAAAAATAAACAATGCAAGAGTGAAATATGAATTTCACTCGAATATTGGAAGTAAAAAATAAAACAAGATGCCACGTGGGCCCAATCATGAGTTAACAATTTTGGTGGTGGGACGGAGTCGAGGCTGTAGCTGGAGAAGGCAGTACTATGGTTGCAGAGGAATTGGCTTTCTTATTGGCGGAGGGAGTGCATAGAGGAGCAGATGCGGTGGTTGATAAACTCGCATGATCATTGCACCTCTGCCAAGTGTCGGCTACAGGATCAGGTATTGTAGTGAAGGCGTCGACCCAAATATGTACTTCTGTCAGTTCGACATAGCTTGCCTGAGTGGGAAACCATTGTTTCACTTGATGGAGGAGGGAGAATTCTTTGTTGAGTATTGCAATTATGGTTTCATCCTTAAGCCGAGCAGTTTTCTCAGATGGTATATCAGTTTGATTCATCACTTCCGTCAGTTGGCACTCGTATGCTGATAACGGTTGAAGAACCGCATTTGAAGGCACCCAGCATGATGGGAGGCCGATGAGTGTCAGTTCGGTCCATTCTGTTTCGAACTACTCCAAGCTTGTCACAATCCTTTCCAAACTGCCTAGTGCCAGGTTGCCAGCAACCTCCTTTTCCATCACCCTCTAACATTCTGCCACCTCCTTGAATCTATCCTTGATTCCTCATTTGGCCAAATCTTCTGAGCTCAAATCATTTAGGAGGGAAATATACCTTTTGGCGTTTTCAACCTTAATTGAAGCATTTGTATATCCTTCATGGAGAGTTATTTTGAATTGACGTACCACAACCTTCTTTTCTTCAATGAGGGTCAGGAAAGCCCAACGATTCTTTACCTCCATAATGATGTCTGTCCAAATTAAGCATCGGGCGTCTAGAAGGGTGATATTCCCTTTCATCCGGCTCGTAAGGTCTCAGATAGTCTTCTCCCGCTGTAGCTTTTCTTGCTTCCCCTCTTCTATGTTCTTCTGCAGAGCCGCTACCTTTTTGGAATTCTCCTTGAGACGGGCCTCAAGCTCCTGGATCTTCTGTCATGCCGTCTGAACCTGCTTCTCCGCCACTTGAAGTTCGGCCAGCACTATGGTCAACTGCTCCGAGAGTGAGCTAGATCCTTCAGGAGGTGGTGTGGAGCATACATGTGCATCCCAGTTTTTCTGCAGCTCGTCCATCTTCCGGTGGAGGGTGGTCATCTCGTCAGAAATTTTAACCCTCTCTTCTTTCTCCTTGGCAAGGAAGTCTGCCAGATCAGCCTTGTCCTTTTCTATCTGGGCTAATTCAGTAGTTTGTACGTGCTAAAATCCAGGCATATTCATCTTATGTTTCAGAGCTGCAACCTGTTTCTGCAACTCCGAGATGACATGGCCCTGAGGATCCACTTTATCGCTCCCTTTTCCCTTTACGACAGCTTGTAGACTGTGCGGGTCATTTGAGAGTGCTCGGGCATTAATCTTCTCCATTCTAAGGGTCTTGATCACTTGGTTGTGCTTGGTTTGTAGTTTCCTTAGAGTGAGGGAGAGCTTCACTACCTCATCCTTTAGCATATCACCAAAACATTGGAACAGATTACACTTGTCAATTGGTGGAACTTGTGACATGTTTACCGCCACCTCCAGAGCTCTATAGCTGGTGGTCCCAGCCTCTGGGTCTAATAATGCTTCAGTCATGGCCATTACCAATTGTTATTTATCCATATCAATCTCAGCTGAGAACCGAGTATGATATTTGTATACATACCCCTCTAATTCCAACCAGTGCTTTTCCCTGATAGCTTTTTTCTTCACCTTCATTTCATTATCCGTCTTTGACCTGTTTACAGAAATGGCTTGTGAAACTTTTGAGAAATCAGAAGATGATGGACCATCATGTTTTACCACAAAACCTGCTTTTCCCTTGTCTGACTATCCATATAATGCTACCATTTCCAATGAATTCTCTTCCCTGACATTTTCTTTATCATTTGTTCTCTGCCTCTTGGAAGGCGAAGAACCTTCTCATGAGGCTCCAACTTCTTCAACCTGTGTCTTACCTGCTTCTTGTGTCGAAGTAGTGTCTCCTTTTTCCCCTGTCGTAGATGAATCGGTCTCCATCTGTGAAAGCAAAGGCCAGGTATCAAGATTAGCTCTCCAATCAATGAAGGGTCTAGTTTCGTTTGCATAAGCAATTGATTTAATCTTCTTCCTTTTATTTGAGACGATGCCTTTCGAATCATAGGGCCAAGCTTTGCCTTGCCTTAAATCCATACCCTTGAGTAGGTTTTCCACTATGGGGAGGGCATGTCTTGAGTTAACAATGAAGGGGCCGATGGTTGTAGGAAGTTTAAGAATGAACCCATTTTTTGCAGGGAGGAAGTGGAGCTGGTCAGCCTTCAAGGTCTGCTGGAGGTACTCTAAGGTGTAAATCCGCATAGCGGGAAAAACTGGCAATCTAAAAGGGGAAAATTCTACACCGTAGACCCTGATCTCAGTCTAGTCATCAAATAGGTACCAGTCTCCTGTGCTTTTAGCCTCACTATACTGTAGCCATTTCTTCTGCTCAGGAAAAATCCTGGGCGGATGATTGTCGTGAATAATAGTATAAGCTATTGTCATGAATTAGTTCAAGAAACTTGAATAACCCACCCCATTTTCCAACTGATGCGTTGTGGGATTCCAGTCAAAGACAGTTTTTGGCTGAGAATTTATCTTATAAGCCTTTTCTAGACCCAAACCCTCAAACTTATCAGCCTGTTGGAAGAGGAAAAGGTAAAATACCATGGAGCAGAAACGAAAATGACCTGTAGCCGGGAGGTCCTGAAATTGAATTTGGATGGCGGAGGCCAAGAAACCAGGGATGTCCAATACAATGTCGGGTTGCGACATTAACCACAAAATGGCTACACACTCCTTCGAGACTTGCTCGACCCCTTCTATACCTTGTAATCCTGCAATGAGAGCAAGGGTTGGCTTAAGGTCTTCCTTGAATGTACTCAGGGGCACCGAGTCTGCAGATGGGAAAGCTGTAAGGTGGGAGTTAGAAATAGCAGCGATTAAATCGCTCTGCTGCCTCCACGGTAACTTGGAAAACTGACAGGATAGTGTCATTTCAGTGAAACTGACATAATTTGAATTGGTAGGGTAATAGAGGGCTTTTCTGATGATATCGGGAGATATACTGAATATCTTGTTCCCCTGAGATGAGAGGAACATATCCCGATGTTCATCGTAAGCTTCTATGAGCCAACAAATGAATTCAACAACTGGGTAGACAGGCGGAGTAATTTGGTGATATAGTCCTGACAAAACGACTCTGAACCTGTCCCTATTTTCCACATGCTTCCTGAATAAATTTGGCTTGACACTACTAATGAAAAACGGGTATTGTGGGTCTCGGATGTGGACTTGCAAGTCTGTGAAAGGCTCAGGTCCAAGAGCAACCCTAGACTCACGAACTTGAGGGGTTTCGGACTCTGACTTCTTAACCTTGACTTTACCCATGACCATTATGAAAAATGAAAAATGAAAGGAAACCAGATAGTGCAAAAGGGATGGAATACCTACGCAGTAAGGAAAATGCTCGAGGAAAATGACGCAGGGAAGTTGAAAGCGACTTGGTAGACCTGGTACTGGGCGCTCGCTCTTTAGCTATACAGTATCCCGTAAAAGAAAGTATTTTACCACAGTGAATCACATAACAGGGTTATACAACTTCAAAATGCTCGGAAAATGAGACTAGGACGACACTTGTAGGGCTGACATCATAAGGACACCGACACTGAGATGCGTGGCATCTGGTTATTCACTATCAGAGTTCAGTTAGGTGTATACCATGCGTTGGGTTAAATGCTGGTATTGGTCATGTACTGGGTGTCCTAGGACTTACCTTACCATTGTATTCATAGCGCCAGGTGTCCTTTGTGGTCGGGCCCACTAGAAAGTATGGCGGGGTTTTGGAGCAGCTCTAAGCCCATGGCCATTACCCCACAGAGTATCTGTCTCGGGTCTTGCCGTATGCCGCGTCACCACCATTCCGAGGGGGTGAGCTTCCGCCTTCCCGCTGCCGTTCTTGATCCCCCCGGAAACCCTTTACACTCCTTTCTTCTTTGGATGTTCGGAGTATGGGCAGGTCCCTCCCTGTCCAGATGTCTTGTGCCTTTATTCCCCTTTGTTTTATGTAAAGTATACCACAAAGCAATAATATATCTCATGCCTTGTCCCCCTTTTCTTATATGAATTATCACTCACATGAACCCATTTATTCTTTAAAGTATTTCTCCTTTTATGCTTTGGGTGATCCCCCTTTTATAAGATTCTTAGGGCGGTGGTGAATGATATAACAACATTGGCTCCATTTGGGGATGACATGTTCATCCTTGAATGTGTCGAGAACTCCGCAGACCATCTGTTAACCTTCATCTTGTGAACCATGTCTCCCTGATGCCTTCTCTTTTTCCTTCATGACGACTCAAAACAACCAACATCATAATAAAAGCAACTCAATAATGTACAATATCATACAACAGACCTTTCAGCCTAAATCAATACTAGAAAAAGGGTTTTAAGAATTTCCCATTTACAGGGGCGTCGAGCAAATCACCTTGCAAATTTTCCAGCCTGAAGGTGTTGTTTCCTCCTTCTTTAACGATTTTGAAAGGTCCGAACCATAGAGGATCAAATTTTCCATGCTTCCCTTTTTCAACCCTTCTTATATCCCATCTTAGCACCAAATCTCTGACCTGCATCTCTTTACCTTTAGCATGCTGATCGAACAGGTCCTTCATTTTCTCTTGGTACTCAGTCAATCTCTGATTTACTTGACTTCGAGTCTCCTCCAACTCTACTAACTGATTCATCCTTCTGGTGAGATTGTTTGGTTCCTCTTGACAATCCTGCATGAACCTAGCCACAGGTAAGGCCAATTGTATTGGGAAAACTGCTGCTCTTACATAGACCAATTCATATGGGGATTTTCCTGTTGACCTCTTACTAGTGATTCTATTTTCCCATAACGCGAACTTAAGCTAGGAATCCTAATTCTTCTAATTTTCATTAATGGCCTTTTTCAGCGCCCTCACCAAGGTTTTGTTTGAAGATTCTGCCAATCCATTCCCCTGTGGGTAATATGCAGTAGAGTGCCCTAATGTGATATTATATTGTTGGAAGAAACCGATAAATTTGACAGACTTAAAATCCTGAGCATTGTCTGTGACAATATTAGCAGGGTAGCCAAACCTTGAGATAATTTTATCTTCCAGAAACTTGATTACCACTGTGTCCGTAGCATTCCTTTCTGGCACGGCCTCTACCCATTTAGTGAAGTAATCGGTGGCTGTTAATATCCACCTGTGTTGCCCACTTGAGGCAGGATGAATTTCGCTGATGAAATCGATTCCCCATTGCTGGAAAGGTTCTTCTATGTGCACTGGGATCATGGGAAGAGGTGCGAACTTCTGCCTTTCAGCAAAAGTCTAACATTTTTCATAGGCTCTCACCCGAGCATAAACGTCTTCGAAGAGTTTGGGCCAGAAAAAACCGGCTTTCAAAATCTTATGTGCAGTGGCCCTCCAACTGTAGTGACCACCACAGATGCCCTCATGGAATTCTGCCATCACTTCTTCTGCTTCATTCTCCGTGAGACATAGAATTATTATGCCCAATGGGTCCCTCCAGTATAAACGGTTGTTTGCTACAATGAACTTCTGAGACTTTAGCCTCAGCGTTCTATACTTTGTCTTGTCACAGCTTGGAGGACATCTAAGAGTCAATAGGTACTCTACAATTTCTTTGTACCATGGACTGAGAAGGTACTTCATATGTCTCTTTTGTGTAGTAGTTTCTATCCCACACTGCTCATCTGCTCTCCCAGACTCTTCATTTGCCACCATAGATAAATTTATCCCCAAAGCCTGACAGTTTGATTCAGAAAGGATCTTGGCTAATCCTTGTCCCTTTATTAGCTTAGTGGGGCGTATCTCCAACTCATACTCCTCTATCTTGGAAATCCATTTGCCTCTCTTCCATTCACTATCTCCCTTAATCAAGATGTCTTTTACAGCCGTTGTGGGTACAAATGCGGTTATGGCCGACTACAAGACATACATCCGAAAAGCCTTGAGGGATTTAACCAAGGCATAAGCCTATTTCTCCAAGATGTTATATTTTAGCTCAACATCGCGGAGCACTTGGATGAAGAAGGCGATAGGTTGCTTATACCCCTCCTCGTTCTTCTGCAATAATACTGTTGCGACAGTGTGGGGAGATGCAAATGAAAATATCATGAAGGGCTTCGCACAATCCGGTCCGACTAGCACTGGGGCTTCTGCGAAAGCCTTTTTAATCCTATTAAAAGCTTCCCATGACTCAGGAGTCCATTTCACTTCATGATCCTTCTTCAACATCTCAGTTATGTACCGGACTATCTCTGCATAGTTCGGTATGAATATTCTCAGGAAGTTGATACGTCCAAGAAAAACTTGGACCTCTTTCTTGTTTCTGGGCAAGGAGATACCATTTATGACTTCTACCCTCTTCGAGTCAATTTTTACCCCTGACTTTGTCACAATATGCCCCAACATTTTACCCTCTTCTAAAGCAAATAGAGATTTTTGACGGTTTAAAGACAGTCCATACCTTCGGCACTTGTCAAAGGTTCTGCGCAGGTGCTCAATATGTTCAGCATCATCCTTTGAGAAGACTGTGATGTCGTCCAGGTAGACCACCATGAATTTTTCTTGTTCCCCCACAAAATCAATATCCATGGCCCTTTGAAATGTAGCCCTTGCATTGATCAGTCCAAACGACATTCGAGCATACATAAACGTTCCCCAAGGAGTGGTGAATGCGGTTTTCTTTTGGTCCTCCGGAAGCACTGCTACCTGATTGTACCTCAAAAAGCCATCCATCATGTACATTCGTGAAGAACCAACCACCTTCTGCAATATATGGTCCATCTTAGGCAGAGGATAGTTATCTTTCAGAGATGCTCTGTTCAAGTTCCTAAAGTCAACACACAATCTTATTTCTCCGTTCTTCTTTCGGACCGGAACCAGGTTGGCCACCCATTTAGAATATCTCAATGGCACAATAATATTTTCCTTCAACAGTTTCTTAATTTCCTTTTCAATGGAAGGAAGGAGTAAAGGATTGATCTGCCTTAATTTCTGTTTGTGGGGTTTAGCATCTCCTTTTAATGGAATCTTGTGCTGGATAATGCTAATGTCAAAGGTCTTCAAATCTTGATAGGACCAGACAAAGACGTCTTTATATGTCTGAAATAGCTCCCAATATTTCCCTTTGTATTCATCAGGTACCTTATTGGACAATTTCACGATCTTGGGATCAGCCTCTGTGCCGAGGTTCAGGTCATCTACATGATTTTATTCAACAACCTTATTTGGATGGATCGAGACATCATTCTTATCAAATAGTCTCTCTAGGGGGACCAGTCCTCTGGGTATTACATTCCCTTTGAGCTATAGCACCTTGTGCCCAGCCATGGTATCCTGCCATTTATTATGAGGAAGGTCCTCAGTCTCTTCATTGCCAGCATCTATGTCCATATTAGAGAATTACCCAACAGTCTCCATGAATCTCTCGACTTGCTCTTCGTCTTCAAACACCTGCCAGTGTTTGACATTGTTAGGGATGTAAGGCCGGTAGCGAACTTCCATTTCATACCTCAGGAGGGAGTTCTGAGGTGGCCGAAAAGTGCTTGCAGCTACTGCGAGAGAGTCTACCATTCTGTTTTGATCTCTCGCATGAATTGAATATTGAAGGCTAACAAGAAATTCTCTACCAAATCCCATACCTCATTTCTGTAAGCCCTCAGTCGTGGGTGCTTAGCTTGACATTGATTTCTTACTTGTCTCACCACCAGTTCTGAATCTCCCAAACTTTCAAGCTCTGAATATTCATTCTCTTTGCAGTTTGTAGACCCAGGAGCAATTCTTCATATTCAGCCACATTGTTTGTGGCTTCATACTCCAATTTGAAAGATAATGGGACCAGTTGTCAAGTAGGAGAGATAAGGAGGACCCCAGCTCCATTCCCCTCTTTTGAGTTGGCTCCATCAAAGTGCAAGGTCCAAATCCCACCTTCTTCATTACTTGAATACTGCTCAGTCTTTAATTGACAGAAAGATGGCTCCTGCAAGTAATCTTGGTCTTCCTCAAGCATTAGACAAGAAAACTCACCCTCTTTGCTGTACATTGGTGAATTCACTGAATTATCAGCTATAGTAACCATCTTCACAAACCTTGTTTCCCAGTATAATCTCCTTTCTTGGCCCCCAAACACAGGGATGGTCGCATAGGTTAGGTCCAGCTTTATAGATCCTCCAATTTTTGTACCCCATGATCTTGATAACATCATCCCAAACCGAGCAGGGATGTCAGCCACTACTATGTCCATTACCACGCTCTTAGCTGGGATTTGGGCTAGATTTACCACAAAATCCTTGATCATCCCCAAACATTTGACTCTTTTAGAATCAAAGGAGTAGAGATATTTATATGGGCGAGTGATCTGCAACTCCAATTTTTCCATCACTGACAGGGGCAGGAGGTTATGAGACGCTCCAGAATCCAACATACAGTTATGCAATAATAGGTCATGAATTACTAAGGAGATGTAGAAAGGGGGGGGGGTGGGGGGGGTTGAAGAATCTAGTTCCTCAACATGAGGACCAAACACAACCATGGGCCTTTCTTCCTGAAGGTTTAAACTATCTGGGATTTGGGCTACTCCTTGGGGGAGCATGAATGAAGACACCTGAGACTAGTAGACTGGCTGTTTTAGTAGTTCGGTCAGGGGCACTGGGATTTTCACTTTCTCCAGTTCTTTTTGAATATTAAAAGTAGAGGGAGACTTCTCTATGGCATTTTCCTTTGGCTCTTTACTCTCGGCTAGAGGTTTTTATTCCTTTTGGATGGGTTTAACATTTTCATTTGGATTAGAGGCCAACTTAGAAGAGGAAGGAATGGAGTCATTAGAATGTAAAGGTTTAGTTATAGGTCTCTTACATTTATCTTCAATTTTCTAAGCGACAGTCTCCTTCTGAGGCAGTTCTTCTTCTTGTTCTTGTGTGCGCGTCCTCTTCCTAGAGGATCTAAGATCATATTTTCTGTTGAACTATGTCTGCATGAAGTCCACAAATTGTTTACAGTAGTCATAGATCTCTAGATCTTCAACAGCGCTTGTTTTCCCTTCTTCTTCCTACAAGGAAAGCTCCACTCCTTCACTTTCTTGCAAAGAAGACTCAACTTCATCACCATTTGAGTAAGCAAGATATTGATCATCTTGCCCATTGGGGATGTCTTCGGTAGGGCCATCCATCTTCCCTTCCAGATACAGCGGGGGCTGTATGTGATCTTGCTGCTCCTTACGATCTCTTTGCAATATCTATAATGGAGGCTTTCTGTATTGGGGATTATAACTGCTGTTCAGAGTAGTTTGGAATGGCTTGGAGGATGAGTTCTTAGCTTCGAGCTCAAGCTTCACCAACTTGCTCAAAAGGTTCTTGATCATTTTATTCATCTCCTCGATTTTGTTATCAGCTACCTCTCTATCTTGACCAGAGGTGGATGCTTCTTCTTTCCCTCTTCGTCTAGCATCATGGTCTGACCTCCCTTTTGATTTACCCGTAGAAGAAAAGTTAGCTTCCACTTCCAATGCATCGGTCTGGGCCTCATCCAGGGTAGTAGACTTCCTTTCTCTTAAAAAGAATTCAAATTTTGAATCAAAGGCTGCTACGAACACCACTTTAGCAACAATCTGATGAGGCTTCATTTTGGCTGGGAGACTTGTATATAATTTGTTGAACCTTTTTGATGAATTCAGGCACACCATCATTATGTCTCTTTCTAAGTGCATTAAACTCTATAAGAAAATATCCATGGTCTTTCTTTTCTCCCCACTTCTTGATGAAGGCATTTTCCATCTCCTCCCAGTTAGTAATGGAGCGGTCTCCCAAAGTCTTGAACCATTTTCTGGCCTCTCCATCTAGAGACTGGACAAACAATCTCAACACCACGTCCAGATGTTCAACGTTGAAATTTTCTGCAAAGGCGCAGAAAAATTCCAGGTGTTTCTGAGCTTCAATATCATTTTCTCCATTGAAATGAGGTAGGATATTTAAGTAATCCTGAGGCATATCGTTTAGGATCTGAGGCAATGCTAGGGGGGCATATTTGTTCAATAGGAAGCCAGGAACAACCATCAGAGGTTGTGGGGGTGGCGGGAGAGTCTGATGTGTAAAAGGAGGTGGTGGAAGGGAAGTATGTATGACAATGGGGATATATTGAACGGAGGCTTGAGGGAATGATTGAAATGCTGGAATATGAGAAGTGGAAACCTATGTGACTTCTTTGACTTCTTCAGCTTCAAGAGTGGGATGTAGAAAGAAGCTTGTGGTATCTACAGATTTGGCCTCATCTTTAACTTCAATATTTTCTAGAGAGGGGCTATCTGAAGTATAATCAAGGGTTCTTACAGTAGAATCAGGACCTTGATCTTGAACTAATTGAGAGGAGGATGGAGAGTCTTCCAGGGAGAATCTGGGAATATCTGTGTGAGCTGATTGTCTTTCTCTCCAACCTCTCTTGTGCAAAATCTTTTCTGGATCAGACATCGAAGGTGTTCTTAACTGGGATGTATCTCACCTCAGGTGTGGCTTTCGGGAAGCCAGGACTACGAATAGATTTATCCTTTGAATGACAGTGGAGTCGCCAAGGTGAGAGATCTACAACTCCCAACCCTTCCTACTCACCTATTCTGAAGGGTGGATAAAATATTTGTTGATGCCCAAGGATTTATTTCTTCAAATTCGAGTCCCCGGCAATGGCGCCAGAAAGATGTTGTAGCTCCTAGAGACAGCCTTGAGTTGTATAAAGACTAGTGCCTAGGACATCTTAACTGCAAGGAGCATATGACTCAACTAATTGGAGTTGACCAGGTTAGGCTCTCATGCTATAATCACTTGGATGAATGGTTTTAATAAGGGCGGAATAAAAAAACCCCAAAGTTAAACAAAACAATTATGAAAACTGTAGAAACTCAGTACAAAATTCAATTTGTAAATGCATCCGACAGCTTTAAGACAGAATGCTGTAAAGGGGGCCGACTTCTAAAATGACACACATATATCAATTAATATATGGACGATGACTGTGGCAGAAGATGTAATATAATATTAACCATAACTATGCTTATTCAAAGAAAAAAATCCATATATACTGGGCCTATGCAAAGATAAGAATCCATATATGTGGACAATTTCAAAGACAAGGATCCATTGTAGTTAATATCGTAGGAACGGTGGAAGAGATGAAATATGAAACAAAATATCTTGCCTGAGCTATATTTAAAGCGCTATAGATGAGTAAACATGAGTATCTGTAATGATAAATTCACATCTAAACATGGGAGCACTCGCATTCCAGAGCACAGATATAAGAAATGTAGAGATATGTGAAATGAACATTTGTATTAAAAAACATAGAGAAGAGCTACAAAATGTGAATCACCCAGATCAGAATCCCCATTTTCAACAAAGCTTCCTATTATTGAGTCCCTACGGGATCTTCAACATCAATTATCAAAATTTAGACAACATACATACAGAGTGCTGAACTAGTGAATCCTTTGGAAAATCTAGAACCCTGTAAATGTCTTTGCTTTCTTCTTTTATAACATTTCATGGGCCATACGCGGAAAGATATTTTGGGAAAATATCTTTTCCGCGTGCCTGTATGCAGTTTCAGGTCTTAATCAAAACATCAAAATTGATTATGGGGTAGAACGCTTCCCATCATCTTACAAATCAGGCTCATAGCCATTTCTAGTGAAAATAACACAACTGTCTAATTGAAAATAAACATTGCAAGAGTGAAATGTGAATTTCCCTTGAATATTGGAAGTAAAATATAAAACAAGAGGCCACGTGGGCCCAATCATGAGTTAACAATTTTGGTGGTGGGACGGAGTTGAGGCTGTAGCTAGAGAAGGCAATACTGTGGTTGCAGAGGAACTGGCTTTCTTACTGGCAGAGGGAGTGGATAGAGGAGCAGATGCTGTGTTTGATGAACTCGCATGATCATTGCACCTCTGTGAAGTGTCGACTGCAGGATCAAGTATTGTAGTGAAGGCGTCGACCCGAATATGCACTTTTTTCAGTTCCGCATAGCTCGCCTGAGTGGGCAACCATTGTTTCACCTGATGGAGGGAAAATTATTTACTGAGTACTGCAATTATGGTTTCAGCCTTAAGCCGAGCGGTTTTCTTAGACGGTATATCAGTCTGATTCATCACTTCCATTAGTCGGCACTCGTATGCTGATAACGGTTGAAGAACTACATTTGAAGGCACCCAGCATGATGGGAGGCTAGCGAGTGTCAGTTCGGTCCATTATGTTTCAAACTGATCCAAGCTTGTCACCATCCTTTCCAAACTGCCTAGTGCCAGGTTGCGCACAACCTCCTTTTCCATCACCCTTTGACATTCTGCTGCCTCCTTGAATCTATCCTTGATTCCTCATTTGGCCAATCTGAGCTCAAATCATTTAGGAGGGAATTATACCTTCTGGCGTTTTCAACCTTAATTGAAGTGTTTGTATACCCTTCATGGAGAGTTCTTCTGAATTGACGTACCACAGCCTTCTTTTCTTCAATGAGGGTTAGGAAAGCCCAACGCTTCTTTACCTCCATAATGATGTCTGTCCAAATTAAGCATCGGGTGTCCAGAAGGGTGATATTCCCTTTCATCCGGCTCGTAAGGTCTCAGATAGTCTTCTCCCACTACAGATTTTCTTACTTCCCCTCTTCTATGTTCTTCTGCAGATCCGCTACCTTTTTGGAATTCTCCTTGAGACGGGCCTCAAGCTCCTGGATCTTCTGTCATGTCGTCTGGACCTGCTTCTTTGCCACTTGAAGTTCGGCCAACGCTGTGGTCAGTTGCTCCGAGAGTGAGCTAGATCCTTCAGGAGGTGGTGTGGAGCATACATGTGCATCCCAGTTTTTCTGGAGCTCGTCCATCTTCCGGTGGAGGGTGGTCATCTCGTCAGAAATTTTAACCCTCTCTTCTTTCTCCTTGGCAAGGGAGTCTGCCAGATCAACCTTGTCCTTTTCTATTTGGGCTAATTCAGTAGTTTGTACGTGCTAAAAGCCAGGCATATTCAGCTTATGTTTCAGAGCTGCAACCTGTTTCTGCAACACCGAGATGACATGGCCCTGAGGTCCGCTTTATCGCTCCCTTTTCCCTTTATGACAGCTTGCAGACTGCAAGGGTCATTTGAGAGTGCCCGGGAATTAATCTTCTCCATTCTAAGGTTCTCGATCACTTGGTTGTGCTTGGTTTGTATTTTCCTTAGAGTGAGGGAGAGCTTCACCACCTCATCCTTTAGCATATCACCAAAACACTGGAACAAATTGCACTTGTCAATTGGTGGAACTTGTGACATGTTTACCGCCACCTCCAGAGCTCTATAGCTGGTGGTCCTAGCCTCTGGGTCTAGTACCGCTTCAGTCATGGCCATTACCAATTGTTCTTTATCCATATCAATCTCGGCTGTGAACCGAGTATGATATTTGTATACATACCCCTCTAATTATGACCAGTGATTTTCCCTGATAGCTTTGTTCTTCACCTTCATTTCATTCTACGTCTTTGATCTGTTTACAAAAATGGCTTGTGAAACTTCTGAGAAATCAGAAGATGATGGACCATCATGTTTTACCACAAAACCTGCTTTTCCCTTGTTCGACTGTCCATATAATGCTACCTTTTCCAACGACTTCTCTTCCCTGACATTTTCTTTATCATTTGTTCTCTGCCTCTTGGAAGGCGAAGAACCTTCTCCTGAGGCTCTAGCTTCTTCAACCTGTGTCTTACCTGCTTCTTGTGTCGAAGCAGTGTCTCCTTTTTCCCTTGTCGCAGATGAATCGGTCTCCATCTGTGAAAGCAAAGGCCAGGTATCAAGATTAGCTCTCCACTCGATGAAGGGTCTAGTTTCATGAGCATAAGCAGTTGATTTAATCTTCTTCCTTTTATTTGAGACGATGCCTTTCGGATCATAGGGCCAAGATTTCCCTTGCCTTAAATCCATACCCTTGAGTAGGTTTTCCACTATGGGGAGGGCGTGTCTTGAGTTAACAATGAAGGGGCCGATGGTTGTAGGAAGTTTAAGAATGAACCCCTTTTTCGCAGGGAGGAACTGGAGCTGGTCAGCCTTCAAGGTCTGCCGGAGGTACTCAAAGGCGTAAATCTGCATGGCAGGAAAAACTGGCAATATGTAAGGGGGAAATTCTACATTGTAGACCTTGATCTTAGTCTAGTCATCAAATAGGTACCGGTCTCCTGTGCTTTCGGCCTCACTGTACTGTAGCCATTTCTTCTGCTCAGGAAAAATCCTGGGCGAAGGATTGTCATGAATAATAGTATAAGCTATTGTCATGAATTCGTTTAAGAAACTTGAATAACCCACCCCATTTTCCAAATGATGCATTGCAAGATTCCAGTCAAAGACAGTTCTTGGCTGAGGATTTATCCTATAAACCTTTTCTAGACCCAAACCCTCGAACTTATCAGCCTGTTGGAAGAGGAAAAGGTAAAATACCATGGAGTAGAAACGAAAATGACCTGTAGCCAGGAGGTCTTGAAATTGAGTTTGGATGGCGGAGGCCAAGAAACTAGGGATGTCCAATACAACGTCGGGTTGTGACATTAACCACAAAAGGGCTACACACTCCTTCGAGACTTGCTCGACCCCTTCTATACCTAGTAATCTAGCAATGAGAGCAAGGGTTGGCTGAAGGTCTTCCTTGAATGTACTCAAGGGCACCGAGTTTGCAGATGGGAAAGTTGTGAGGCAGGAGTCAGAAATAGCAGCAATGAAATCGCTCTGCTGCCTCCACGGTAACTTGGAAAACTAACAGGATAGCATCATTTCAGTGAAACTGACATAATTTGAATTGGTAGGGTAATAGAGGGTTTTTCTGATGATTTCGGGAGATATAATGAATATCTTGTTCCCTTGAGATGAGAGGAACATATCCCGACGTTCATCGTAAGCTTCTCTGAGCCAACAAATGAATTCAACAACTAGGTAGACAAGCAGAGTAATTTGGTGATATAGTCCTTACAAAACGACTATGAACCTGTTCGTATTTTCCACATGCTTCCTGAATAAATCCGGCTTGACACTACTAATAAAAAACGGGTATTATGGGTCTTGGATGTGGACTTGCAAGTCTGTGAAAGGCTCAGGTCCAGGAACAACCCTGGACTCATGAACTTGAGGGGTTTTGGGCTCTGACTTCTTAACCTTGACTTTACCCATGCCCATTATTAAAAATGAAAAATGAAAGGAAACCAAATAGTGAAAAAGGGATGGAATACCTGCGCAGTAAGGAAAATGCCCGGGGAAAACGACGCAGGGAAGTTGCAAGCAACTTGGTAGACCTGGTACTGGGCGCTCGCGCTTTGGCTATACAGTATCCCTTAAAAGAAAGTATTGTACCATAGTGAATCACAGAACAGGGTTGACGTCATAAGGACGCCGACACTGAGACGCATAGCATCTGGTTATTCGCTATCAGAGTTCGGTTAGGTGTATACCACGCGTCGGGTTAAATGCCGGTACTGGTCATGTACCAGGTGTCCTAGGACTTACCTTACCGTTGTATTCATAGCGCCAGGTGTCCTTCGTGGTCGAGCCCACTAGAAATTCTGGCGGGGTTTTGGAGCAGCTCTAAGCCCGTGGCCATTACCCCACGAAGTATCTATCTCGAGTCCTGCCGTATGCCGCGTCACCACCATTCCGGGGGGGTGAGCTTCCGCCTTCTCGCTACCATTCTTGATCCCCCCGGAAACCCTTTACGCTCCTTTCTTCTTTGGCTGTTCAGAGTATGGGCAAGTCCCGCCCTGTCTAGCTGTCTTGTGCCTTTATTCCCCTTTGTTTTATGTAAAGTCTACTGCAAGGCAATAATATATATCATGCATTGTCCCCCTTTTTTTATATGAATTATCACTCACATGAACCCATTCGCTCTTTAAAGTATTTCTCCTTTTATGCTTTGGGTGATCCCCCTTTTATAAGCTTCTTAGGGTGGTGGTGAATGATATAACAACAATAGTGTTGAGGCTTATTTTAAATTCCTTTCATTTGATATCTTCTAGGTTGGCATAAAATATTAGGAATGGGGCTAGAGTTTGGCATGGATCCATGGCTAGGGAGCGGTATTAGTCATCTATTATCTAAGGACCTCATTGATTGTCTTAGGGATCAGAGAATCTCAAGAATTTCTCACATTAACAACCTTGTTTGGATAACCCTTTGGTGACAAAGATGGAAGTCTATGGATAATTTAAATTTAAATAGTTTGTATAGGAGGGAGTGGGCCAACTATATAAATTCTTTGCACTCATCTCATATTAGACTCACTGCCTCTAAGGGTGAACCTGTATGGTTTTTGCCTCTGCATGGTGCCTAATCATGGTGCCTAATACCTTAAATTTATTTTTATTCAACTAAATCACTTGGCTCAAAATGTTGATCTAGAATGGTGGTGTTGTGTCCTTGCAAAACAAATTCCCATCCAAATCTCAGTTATTTTCCTGATGTATAATTTTTGGATATATCCCAACTTGGGATGTGATTCAATTAAACCACAAAATTGGTGTAGGATAGTGCATTATCTTCAAGGGAAGCTTTGAATCGATTCAAGATTTATTTGTTTAGTATTATTTTTTCAAACAAGTTTGGGAGCCTGTAGTAGTATCTTGGGTGATAGCAATATCTTGGGTGATGGATGTATCTAGGAAGGGGTTTCCTTTGTTCTGGAAGTCCTAGGTTGGGGAAAGGGCAACTGGTTATTTTCGACCCCTACCATTCATTCTATGTTGGGGTATATGGTTGGCACACAATAAAGCAATATTTCAGAAATTTTTATCTTACTTGGTTCGGGTTGTTGCTAATGGGATTTCCATATTAGCTCACTACCCATAGTCACGACCATCTGCTCATGGAAATAATTTCATGGTTGAGGCACCAAATGTAAATTATCCCTTGGGTTTCTTCAACAGGGAATCTCAGGAGGGGTAAAAACCACTGGGCATAACTATTAACATGCAGATATTTAATTACATTTTCTCTAGAAATGGGTTGTGAACATCTTCATATTTCTAGTGATTGATTACTCGTGGTGAATTGGGACAATGTGACCCAAGTGTGTCATTCCATTTCCATTTTTCATATATTGATGGATATATTACGTCTTACTACTTATGCTTCTTTTTCATGTAACCATGTTTACATGAAACGAAACAAGACTACTAACATGATTTCTAAAGAACGATTGCACTTGGATAGGGAGCTTTAGCAGGTGATCGAAGTTTCAAGGAAAAATATGATTAGGAGATCATGTCCAAGTTAAAAAATTGCTCAAAAATGGAAGTGCTCAGAAATGGTTGCAATCTGAATGACCAGAAAGGCCCCGTCGCTGCAATTCTGGCGCCGTGAACGGTTCTCAAAAGTTAGTTCATATGAGAAATTTACTGAGGTTTGAAATCATCCAATAACCTCCAAAATTGACTTTTGACTCAATTTGACCTTATGAAATTTTTTGTAAATATATATATATATATATATATTATGCAAAAAAAAAAAAAAAATTATAGGTTATTAGACTGACCCTATCGAGAGGGTATATGGCACATTTGGAGGTTGCAGCTATTTGAGCTTAAGGGTTGAATGTCTTAGCAAAATTGTGTAGTTCATGGGGTTTGAACCCCCGACCTGACAACTCGGGCAGAGGGACCCGACCAGCACGCCATGGGCAAATTTTTTAAACAGTCGGGTGGGCGGATGTTTGTTGAACGACTCGTGCAGAGTGTGCACGCATAGTCAAGTCAGTTATTGGATGGGCGGAGAGTTTGGGGACCAGTCCCTATTACAATGTTACCTCCAGCTCGAAACTGCGGGCTAAAAGTTCTTAAATGACAGAGTTTAGAAAGGGGCTAGCCCCTAGTGCTAGCCGACACCCATATGACCTGTGGCGAGGACCGAGGGCTTCACACTAGCGGTTACTGTGGCAGTTAGAGCCATACAATGTGACCACATAAATGTGCCCCATCAAACAATTAATGCCAGTGGTTGACGGTTCCGCCTAACTTGGCACCTGCTGCTAATTTCCGAATAAGGCCCAATTTGGTGCTCCTAACTGGAGTTCCTGCAGTTTTGGAGGAGGTTTTCTAGTGCCACTGGGAAAAAAATTGTTTTGGCCATAACTTTCTCAATTTTCGACCAAACAAGATGAAATTTTAGTTAATTTTGGGTTTCTTCAACATTATGGAGAGTTTGGAACAGTTTTCAGAGTGAACATAGGTGATCTACAACAGATTTTTCTTCAAGGAAGAGGAAGAAGCCATCAGGGCCATCATGGAGGAGGCACTGTATTGGGTTGTACTTCACTATTTAAGGTGATACAAAAGCCATTTTTAGCTATTTTCCATCTTATGAAGCTGAATTTACAGCTGGTTTTTTATAATTAAGCATATTTTTCACTGTGTAACCATTTTGAGAAAATTAATAGAGCAAGGACATGCCATTGGGGAGCTTGGACCAGTAGATGTAGCCCAAGAGGGGTGAACTACCTCAAAAATTTGTTGTGTTATGTTATGGTGAATTTTACTTGCTGTGTATTTCTATTGTGATATGTTAAGAAATAAATTTAATTAACAAATCCTCACACATAAAACTCAGAAACATTACCAAAACTACTTTGTTTAACCTGCAAGTCATGGAGATCACTTTGCAAACTAAATTATATGGAAATGGATGCTTGGCATAGCATTAAAAATAGTTCCATTTTCATATCAGTTGGTATCGAAGCTAGAGTTTTACTCAACATTTTTTCTTGGGAAAATATATAGTTGACTGTTTGCAAGTTTTGATGCTTGCTAGGCTTAAGCTCAAGAGAGGGGAAGGACAATTGGTTAGAGTTGAAAATAATCCTCAACCAAGGAGGGACAGAGAGCCATTAACTCCACCTTCTAATTCACCTCCAAGAGCCACAGAAGAAGTCTTAAGCATGTATTCAAGAGAAGGATAAGTTCCTGAAGACATTGATCCCAAAGAAGAAGAAAGGGTGTGCCGAAAGGCTTTCCTGGACATGACGAAGATGGTGAGGATACTCTATCAAGAAATTAATGAAAGGCTTGAAGGAGAGGGATCTTCAGGAGGAAAGAAAAGTGATGACAAATCAAAGAAAGGACACAGAGGAAATGGTGATCCACCATCCCCATATTCATCCTCTTCCTCTACATCGTCATCCTCTACTTCGGTGAATCAATCTCACAAGTCAAAAAACACTGGTAAAAGTTCATTTTTAAAGCTTGATGTTAAGTTTGAGTTGCCTATGTTTAATGGTGAGGTCAATGCAAAGAAACTTGACAATTGGATAAGGCAGTTGGAAGTTTATTTGAGGATACAAAACCTCCATGATGACGACACCAAGATTCGGTTAGCCTCTTTGAGAATGGAAGGTGCAGCATTGGTATGGTGGGAAGCCCAAACCAAGGATGAGATTAGAAAAAATGGTACGATCACTTTATCATGAGCTGATTTTATTTCTGCAATTAAAAATCAATTTTGTCCATTAGCTCATTTACAAAAGGCTATCATGAATTGGTAAAGTTTTAGAAAAATTAAGGTACAAAATGTACAATATTACACCCAAGAGTTTAGATGAAGGGCTCTTTTACTAGGAATTAATTTGCATAGCCAAGAGACTTTGCTGAAATATATAGGTGGTTTACACAACTATCTTATACATACTATCCTTATGTTCAATCCTACTAGTCTAGACAAGGTTTTTGTCCAAGCCACGCATTTAGAGGCTAGAGGTAAACAATCTTTTGATGGTAATGAGGATAGTGAATTTAAAGGAAAAGGGAGAAAGAGAAATGCAAACTCTAGGAAAGAGAAGGGAAAATTCTTCTGTAAAAACTGTTCCAAAACAAGCCATAATGAAGACCATTGCTGGAAACTTCATCCAGAGTTGAAACCAAAAAATTCAAAACCAAAGATAAGGCCAAAGAAAAAGGCAAGACGGTTGCAATAGTTGAACAAGACTTAGGGTTTGAATCAGGAGATGAAACTAAAAACATAGCTATGGCACTAAAGAACATAAAGGCAAAAGAGATTGTAAATGAAACAAATCCCAGTTCTAGCATTTCAAACTATCACATAGAAGCTCCAAATGAGGAGAGGAGGATTGAGTTGTTTCATGTGAGGATCATTTAAAAACACACAAAGATAGACACACTATTTGACAGTGGGTCACAAGCGAACCTCATATCAGAAGACTTAGTCAAGAAGTTGAATCTTGAAACCATTCCACATCCTAAGCCATATCCACTTGGATAGATTTTCAAGGAAGAAAATTTACAAGTTTCAAGGAAGTGCTTGTTGCACTTCACCATAAAAGCTCATTATATTGACATGGTTGAATTAGATGTGGTACCGCTTATCATTACAGGTGTGGTATTGGGCAGTCCTTACTTATATGACAGGAAAGTGATCTTCCATCACCATGAGAACAAGTATCATCTATTCAAGGATGGAAAGGATTTTATTGTGAGAGCACATCGGAAGAAGCTAGAATCTTCTTTAGTGAATGCATGTAATGTTCCCTTTTCAGGATTGCTCATAAATCATGCATTGACAAATGCATTTTCAGGAAAATATGAAATGGAACAGGAAAATGACTCTTGGATCCTTTATATCAGTCAATAATCAAACTAAATCTAATATTTCAGCATAAAAAAATAAGACTAGGTGGGTTAAACAGAACTCCCACACCTAGTTATCTTCAAGAGAAGGCCCAATGAGGGGTTGCAGCAAAGTAAAACACTCTACTGGAAGTGAAGAGAGCTATCAGTGCATAAAAGGTGCTGATAGACACTCAACAACTGATTCCAAGTACAACAGCGACTTAGATCTGAATCTAGGATCCAAAAAGTGAGGAAAAGAAGTGATTTCGACCCTAAAATAGATGTATTCAGAAATCTGCGTAAAATTAAGGGAAATTATTGGAGTTTATTTTATATTAGGTCATGAGGGACCTATGCTCTAAATTTCAGCTCAAACAAAGCATTCTAGCTATGTTAAACAGTTCCTCCATCCCCGGATATGCTTAAAAATGCTGATTTCCCATGACTTTGAGTATGCAGAAAATGGCTAAAGCATGCAGAGCATAATTTCTGAAGACATTAGACAAAATATGTCTGAAACATCAGATCTGAAGTTTATTATCACTGAGCATGAAGAAAAATGGAGATTCATCTCCTTTTATACATCAAAAGATCACCTGGTAAGGGGATTTCATGAAAGAACAAAATACAAGTATCAGATCTGCAGAATATGGATCTGGAAAATGTAGAATCACTGAAACTCTAAGTACATGAGCTTAAATGTACAAAATTACAGAATAATACTGAAATACAAACTTTCCGGAAGAAGGGATGGCCCTTCCTCAAGGAAATGAGCACCAAACTAGGGTAGAAACCCTACTGCAGCAATGCACTGGAAAAATAACGTAATTTTTGAGGTATACTGCGTAGATGATGATGGGAGGTACTTTGGCCTGCTTCCAAGATCTGAAATTGAAGCTCAATTCTTCCTCACTAATCTTCCAGAGAAAGGAATGCTCCCTTTTCTAAAAAACTAGATCTGGAAGTGGTGTTGAAAACCCCTCATTGCAACACCCAGCAACACAGTATTATTCTGCTGCAGAAATAACACTGTCTTGATGGAGGAAGCTTGGCCTCAAGCCTATATGTGAGGCATTTCAGAACATACTCCTTCAAGAAATCCTCAATGAAGGAGGAGGAATTTCTAAATAGGAAATTCCTCTCTCTAGCCAAACATCTAGAGATTTTGAATTGCCTATGCAATCTCAAAATCGAATTATCTTCAACAACCTTTCCTTGTGGCCTTCCTCTTTCTTTTATAACATTAGGGTTTCGAAAACCCTAAACCACATCCAATGAGTTAACCCTTTTCACAGGAAGGGTCTCCATCTAAACTGCGCTGATCAATAAGGAGGTTCAATGCATCTAGACACTGCTGAGATTTGGTCTTGTTGACCTAGTCAACCTTCTCCATTCCTTTTCACACCTAATTGTATTTTATTGAAATGGCCCAGATTTGTCCATTTTCACATTGGGCATTGATTTATTTTGCTGATAAGGAGTTTTAGAGGCCCCCCTTTACACTTTTATTCATGAGTTAAGAAAATTGAAAATAAAATGCAATATTCCCATTAGCTGCAAAATGTGGGAACATTATAGTCTCCCTCGGAAAAATGTTGCTTGCCCTCAAGCAACTCTTATTGTAGATGCAAATCATCTACTCCCCTCCAAATGGCATCCACATAAGGAAGGCTTCCTCCATTTGCTGCAATAGGTTATGTATGTTTGGTCCCAAAGTTGTCTTCCACAAGTGCATGAGATGACTTCCAACTGTAAGGTTAGATATCCTCTTCTTATCATGAAGTACAAGATGACAATTACATGATGTCCAACACCATCATAAACACATGAGAGATATAAAATAAATTAGCTTCTTCCATAAAGGAAAAGCTTCATCATGCAAGAACATTCTTCCATCCATGTTTTATGAACTTGATTAAGCATTGTTATGATTTCATTCTTAGCCCTGTTGGCCTTGTTGGATCCAAACTCCATCATTCCAGCGTTATGCAAAAGAAGAAGTGAAGGAGAAACATGGGTGGACAAAGATGTCAAACCATATTCTCCTAATAATAACCACTAGAGCAAGGCCCTTTGCTGCCATCCTCCATCTCCTCCATGTAAGATGAGCAAGCCAACCTTTCCAAAAGATGATGTACATGCCTCTCTTTGCTGCAATTTATCTTTGATACATAAGGCATGAATCAGAAAATGATGAGCTATGGGGTGGTCACCATACTCATTTAAAAGCAACCAAAGCAACAAGAGGTCTTTCTGCCTTCTCTCCTCCTCATGAGCATCATGAAACCAAACCATACTAATGGACATATGATATGTCACATCAGCCCAATACAAAGTATCATCATCAATGCACATCGTGAGATCAATATGCCAAATTTTACACAATGCAAAACAAATAGACATAGGAGATGTCATGTGGTGGCCATACTCTCTCAAGTGAGACAAAAGTATACATGCCTTCTCTTGCTGCAACATATCACTGTAATCCAAGGCATGATTTAGAAAATGATGAGCTATTAGGGAGTAACCATACTCACCCAAGAGCAGCCATAGCAACAAGGACTTTTGCAGCCCTCTTGCCTTATCAACATGTGGATCATGGAGCAATAACACAATGATGGACATGTGAAATGTCTCATCAACATAGTACAAGAAAGCTCCCTCATACCACATCATGTGGGAGTCATTCTTCCTCCCAAGCCAAAGTTCATGCATGAAACATACCTCCAACAGAAATACATGTGGATAAATGAGACATATTTCAAACATGGGTGAATACATGGACATGAGATTTAACATGTGATGTCCAAACTCTCCTTTTAACAACCACATCAACCATGCTTCCTTTTCATATATTCTATTAATGATGCATAAAGCATGAGATGAGAGAATGAGAATCTTTGGGTAGTGATCATGCTTCCCCCAGGCAACCAACATTGCCATGCCTCCTTATTCATTTCATGACCATTCTTCAAGGCATAGATCAGAAAAATAGGTGCCTTTAGAGAGTGAAAGGAGTCTCCCAAGGGCAACCAGCGTAACCAAGCTTGTTGGTCCATGTATGTTTGCAAGTGATCATGTGATCTCTTGCTCATCATCCTCATCCACTCACTCCAATATGGAATATGAGTGATGTGTTGCATAATCATGGCATACTCCCTTTGTAGAATACCATCTCCTTTGAACCAATGAAGAACCTTGCATCTCATGAAATATTGAAATGCATCTCTGTTGAGATCTCTTATAGAGACCTTTCTCCCCCCTATGGCCTTCCAAAACTAGTGAGGCTTTGAATCTGCAGTAAGTAGAAGTCTCTCTTTGAGCTGTAGCATGCTCATTGAGAGAGTGTCATCTAGAGGGGAGAAAATGCTTCTCATATCAAGCTTTCTACTCTTCATATTCTTCTTCTCCACTGCTTCAAGGTTGAAGCTGCCTCTAGAATGCTCCAAGAGAGCTGAAGCCTCTTTATCACAGTCACTAAGTGACAACGCTGTAGATCTGCAAAGTGATGCATGTACTATCTTAAAACAAGTTTTATTGCTGATCTCACAATCAACCATTGAACATAGGATAGTACTGATCCCCTTTCTTGAGACCCTACATATCAACCAAAGAGATTGAATGCAGCTCAACAATGATGCATAGGGATAGTTTCCAGTCTCATCCTTGATTAGATCAAGGGTCCTCTACGCTGTGACATGTCTTTGCTTCAAATCAGCATTTTGATTTAATCCTTGGCTATGAATTAATCTTGAAACAATATGTGCTGAAATTTCATGCATACCTTGGATCAACTGATATGTGGGAACCTCTTGACAGAACACAAGAGTTCCTCCACCCAGAAGAATGATGCCTCCAACTGCTGGCAAGAATGATGGCCTCCTTTCTTTAAGCATACCAGCACTGGTATCTTCCTTCTCCTCCTCATGCATCTCCTAATTCATGCATGGGTCTCCATATGTTAAGAGCTCAAGACTACCTTGCAAAGATGCAAGTGACTCTTCTCTAGATACAAGCATCTTAGCAGCAAATGGTGAAAATGGAGATCTCTTGCCCAAAGTGACAAGATTGACATTCTCCTTTTCTTTGTGATGATAGGAACTGTGTAGTTCTTCCTCTCCATCTTGAAACCCTTTAGGAGTTTCTTTGCATCTCTTTTCTTCATTGCTATACCTCTCACCTTCTTCAAAGAAAGTGGGCATAGTGGATCTATGAGGAGATCTAGGATTCTCTGGTCTTCTGATTTGCTAATAGGAAGTGATAGGGCTTCCTTATTCTTCTTGAAACCTTATGTAGGTCTCACTGCAGCTTTCTTCTTCTCGAAACCCTCTAGGAGTCTCGGTGCATCTTCTTTCTCTCTTCTGATCTACCTCTTTGGAGAGGCTCTTCTTAGATCTGAACACTGATGAGAGTAAACTCATCCTCTCCATCATTCTGACCTCTATTTATTATCTTCTCTGATACTGCTGTAAATTTCCCTCTTCAGGAGTATCAAGATTATATTCTAGAGATTGATTGCAGGGGAATTTACTGGATATGTCACCTTTGAGAAAAGGATGAGATCCAAAGGCTACCTGGCCATCTGCAGACTCTGTATATAGAGCTTGAAATATTCCTGCTTCAGGGATTCAGCACTTTGGCTTGAAGCCACAGGCTGAGCTAAAGATCATGCTCTGATACCACTGTAATGTTCCTTTTTCAGGATTGCTCATAAATCATGCACTGACAAATGCATTTTCAGGAAAATATGCAATGGAACAGGAAAATGACTATTGGATCCTTTATATTAGTCAATAATCAAACTAAATCCAATATTTTAGCAGAAACAAATAAGACTAGGTGGGTTAAACAAATCTCCCACACCTAGTTATCTTCAAGAGAAGGCCCAATGAGGGGCTGCAGCAAAGTAAAACGCTCTACTGGAAGTGAAGAGAGATATAAATGCATAAAAGGTGTTTATAGACACTCAAAAAATGATTCCAAGTACAGCAGCAACTTAGATTTGAATCTAGGATCCAAAAAGTGAGGAAAAGCAGTGATTTCGACCTTAAAATAGATGTATTCAGAAATATGCGTAAAATTAATGGAAATTCTGGGAGGTTATTTCAATTAGGTCACGAGGGACCTATTATCTAAATTTCAGCTCAAACAAAGCATTATAGCTATGTTAAACAATTCCTCCATCCCCGGATATGCTTAAAAATGTTGATTTCCCATGACTTTGAGTATGTAGAAAATGGATGAAGCATGCAGAGCGTAATTTCTGAAGACATTAGACAAAATATGTCTGAAACATCAGATCTGAAGTTTATTATCACTGAGCATGAAGAAAAATGGAGATTCAGCTCCTTTTATACATCAAAAGATCACCGGGCAAGGGGATTTCATGAAAGAACAAAATACAAGTATCAGATCTGCAGAATATGGATCTAGAAAATGCAGAATCACTGAAACTTTGATTACATGAGCTGAAACATACAAAATTATAGAATAATACTGAAATACAAAATTTCCGGAAGAAGGGATGGCCCTTCCTCAAGGAAATGAGCACCAAACTAGGGTAGAAACCCTGCTGCAGCAATGCACTGGAAAAATAACGCAGTTGCTGAAGTATACTGCGCAGATGATGATGGAAGGTCTTTTGGCCTGCTGCCCAGATCTAAAACTAAAGCTCAATTCTTCCTCACTAATCTTCCAGAGAAAGGAATTCTCCTTTTTCTGCAAAACTAGATCTGGAAGTGGTGTTGAAAACCCCTCACTGCAACACCCAGCAACACAGTATTATTCTGCTGCAGAGATAACGTTGTCTTGATGGAGTAAGATTGGCCTCAAGCCTAGATGTGAGGCATTTCAGAACATACTCCTTCAAGAACTCCTCAATGAAGGAGGAGGAATTCCTAAACAGTAAATTCCTCTCTCTAGCTAAACATCCAGAGATTTTGAATTGCCTATGCAATCTCAAAATAGAATTATCTTCAACAACCTTTCCTTGTGGCCTTCCTCTTTCTTTTATAAAATTAGGGTTTGGAAAACCCTAAACCACCTCCAATGAGTTAACCCTTTTCACATGAAGGGTCTCCATCTAAAACAACACTGATCAATAAGGAGGTTTAATGCATCTAGACACTGCCAAGATTTGGTCCTATTGACCTAGTCAACCTTCTCCATTCCTTTTCACACCTAAGTGTATTTTATTGAAATGGCCCATATTTTTCCATGTTCACATTGGGAATTTATTTATTTTGTTGATTAGGAGTTTTAGAGTCCCTCCTTTACACTTTTACTCATGAGTTAAGAAACTTTGAAAATAAAATGCAACATTCCCATTAGCTGCAAAATGTGGGAACATTAACAGTCTCCCCCAGCAAAATGTTGCTTGCCCTCAAGCAACTCTTATTGTAGATGCAAATCATCTACTCCCCTACAAATGGCATCCACATAAGGAAGGGTTCCTCCATTTTCTGCACTAGGTTATGTATGTTTGGTTTGAAAGTTTTCTTCCACAAGTGCATGAGATGACTTCCAACTATAAGGTTAGATGTCCTCTTCTTATCATGAAGTACAAGATGACAATTACATGACGTCCAACACCATCATAAACACGTGAGAGACAGAAAATAAGTAGCTCCTTCCATAAAGGAAAAGCTTCAACATGCAAGAACATTTCTCCATCAATGTTTTATGAACTTGATTAAGCATTGTTATGCTTTCATTCTTAGCCCTGTTGGCCTTGTTGGATCCAAACTCAATCATTCCAGCGTTATGCAAAAGAAGAATTGAAGGAGCAACATGGGTGGAAAAATATGTCAAACCATATTCTCCTAATAATAACCACCGGAGCAAGGCCCTTTCCTGCCATCCTCCATCTCCTCCATGTAAGATGGGCAAGCCAAGCTTTCTAAAAGATGATGTACATGCCTTCCCTTGCTGCAATTTATCTTTAATACATAGAGCATGAATCAGAAAATCATGATCTATGGGGTGGTCATCATACTCATTTAAAAGCAACCAAAGCAACAAGAGGTCTTGCTGCCTTCTTTCCTCCTCATGTGAATCATTAAACCAAACCATACTAATGGATATATGATATGTCACATCAGCCTAATACATAATATCATCATCAATGCACATCATGAGATCAATATGCCAAATTCTACACAATGAAAAACACATAGACATAGGAGAGTCATGTGGTGGCCATACTCTCCCAAGTGAGTCAAAATTGTACATGCCTTCTCTTGCTGCAACATTTCATTGAAATCCAAGGCATGCTTCAGAAAATGATGAGCTATTGGGTAATCGCTTTCTTAAGAGCGACCATGGCAAGGAAATTTTAGAGCCCCTCTTGCTTTTGATGTGTGGATCTTGGAGCAACAACACAATGGACTTGTGAAATGTCGTCGACATATTACAAGAAAGCTCCCTCCTTTACCCACGTCGCTGTAGGTCATTCTCCTCCCAAATAAGTACATGCATGAAATATCCCTCCAACGAAAATATGTGTGGATAAATGAGACATATTTCAAACATGGGTGAATACATGGACATGAGATTTAACATGTGATGTCAAAACTATCCTTTTAAAAACCACATCAACCATGCTTCCTTTTTATATATTCTATTAATGATGCATAAAGCATGAGATGAGAGAATGAAAATCTTTGGGTAGTGATCAGGCTTACCCCAAAGCAACCAGTGTTTCCATGCCTCCTTATTCATTTCATGACCATTCTTCAAGGCATAGATCAAAAAAATAGGTGCCTTTAGAGGGTGAAAGGAGTCTCCCAAGGCCACCCAGCGTAACCAAGCTTGCTGGTCCATGTATGTTTTCAAGTGATCATGTGATCTCTTGCTCATCATCCTCATCCACTCACTCCAATATGGAAGATGAGTGATGTGCTGCATAATCATGGCATCCTCCCTTTGTAGAATACCATCTACTTTGAACCAATGAAGAACCTTGCATCTCATGAAATATTGAAATGCATCTCTGCTGAGATCTCTTAGAGAGACCTTTCTTCCATCTATGACCTTCCAAAACCAGTGAGGCCTTGAATCTGCAGTAAGTAGAAGTCTCTCTTTGAGCTGTAGCATGCTCATTAGAGAGTGTCATCTAGACGGGAGAAAATGCTTCTCATCTCAAGATATCTACTCTTCATCTTCTTCTTCTCCACTGCTTCAATGTTGAAGCTACCTCTATAATGCTCCAAGAAAGCTGAAGGATCTTTGTCATAGTCACTAAGTGATAGCGTTGTAGATCTGCAGAGTGATGCATGTACTATCTCAAAGCAAGTTTCATTGATGATCTCATAATCAGCCATTGAACATAGGATAGTACTAATCCCCTTTCTTGAGACCCTACATCTCAACCCAAGAGATTGAATGCAGCTCAACAATGATGCATAGGGATAGTTTCCAGTCTCATCCTTGATTAGATCAAGGGTCCTCTGCGCTGTGACATGTCTTTGCTTCAAATCAGCATTTTGATTTAATCCTTGGCCATGCATTAATATTGAAACAATATGTGCTAAAATTTCAGCCACAATTATCTTGGCAGATACAAGTACCTTAGCTGCAGGTGGTGAAAATGGAGATCTCTTGCCCAAAGTGACAAGATTTACATCCTCCTTTGTTTCCTTGGGAGATGTCTCTTTGTAGCTCATCTTTCTCCTTTCCTCATCAAACTCCTTGAGATTTTCTTCAATACTCTTCAATGTTTGAAAAAGAAGAAATGAGATATATTCTTCAGTCATTCTCCTTGCTATGGGATGATAGGAAGTGTATAGTTCTTCCTCTTCATCTTGAAACCCTTTTGGATTTTCTGTGCATCTCTCTTCTTCATTGCTATACCTCTCACCTTCTTCAAAGAAAGTGGGCATAGTGGATCTAGGAGGAGATCTAGGACTCTCCGGTCTTATACTTTGCTGATAGGAAGTGCTAGGGTTTCCTTGTTCTTCTTGAAACCTTATGCAGGTCTCGCTGCAACCTGCTTCTCCTCGAAACCCTCTAGGAGTCTCGGTGCATCTTCTGTCTCTCTTCTGATTTACCTCTTTGGAGAGGCTCTTCTTAGATCTGAACACTAATGAGAGCAAACTCATCCTGTCCATCATTCTTATCTCTGCTTCTTCTCTTCTCTTATACTGTTGTAAATTTACCTCTTCAGGAGTATCAAGATTCTATTCTAGAGATTGACTACAGGGGCATTTATTGGATATGTCACCTTTAAGAAAAGGATGAGATCCAGAGGCTACCTGGCCATTTGTAGACTCTGTCTATAGAGCTTGAATGATTCCTTCTCAAGGATTCAAAAATTTGGCTTGAAGCCACAGGCTGAGCCACATATCTTGCTCTGATACCACTGTAATGTTCCTTTTTCAGGATTGCTCATAAATCATGCACTGACAAATGCATTTTCAGGAAAATATGCAATGGAACAATAAAATGACTCTTGGATCCTTTATATCATTCAATAAAAAAAAAAATCCAAGATTTCAACAGAAACAAATAAAAATAGGTGGGTTAAACAAATCTTCCACACCTAGTTATCTTCAAGAGAAGGCCCAATGAGGGGCTGCAACAAAGTAAAACACTCTACCGGAAGTGCAGAGAGCTATCAGTGCATAAAAGGTTCTAATATACACTCAGAAACTGATTCCAAGTACAACATCAACTTAGATCTAAATTTAGGATCCAAAAAGTGGGGAAAAGCAGTGATTTCGACCCTAAAATAGATGTATTAAGAAATATGCATAAAATTAAGGGAAATTCCAGGAGGTTATTTCCGATTAGGTCATCAGGGACCTATGCTAAAAATTTCAGTTCAAACAAATCATTATAGCTATGTTAAACAGTTCCTCCATCCCCGGATATGCTTAAAAATGTTGATTTCCCATGACTTTGAGTATGCAGAAAATGGCTGAAGCATGCAGAGCATAATTTCAGAATAAATTAGAAAAAGTATGTCTAAAACATTAGATCTGAATTTTATTATTACTGATCATGAATAAAAATGGAGATTCAGCTCCTTTTATACATCAAAAGGTCACCCGGCAAGGGGATTTCATGAAAGAACAAAATACAAGTATCAGATCTACAGAATATGGATCTGGAAAATGAAGAATCACTAAAATTATGATTACATGAGCTGTAATGTAAAAAATTATAGAAGAGGGTTGTAATACAAACTTTCTGGAAGAAGGGATGGCCCTTCCTCAAGAAAACAAGCACCAAACTAGGGTAGAAACCCTGCTGCAGCAATACATTGGAAAATAACACAGTTTATGAATTATACTGTGCAATTGATGTTGGAAGGTCCTTTGGCCTGATGCCAAGATCTGGAACTGAAGCTCAATGCTTCCTCACTAATCTTCCAGAGAAAGGAATACTCCCTTTTCTGCAAAACTAGATCTGGAAGTGGTGTTGAAAACCCCTCACTGCAACACCCAGCAACACAGTATTATTTTGCTGCAGAAATAACGTTCTCTTGATGGAGGAAGCTTGGCCTCAAGCCTAGATGTGAGGAATTTTAGAACATACTCCTTCAAGAGCTCCTCAATGAAGGAGGAGGAATTCCTAAACAGGAAATTCCTCTCTCTAGCTAAACAGCCAGAGATTTCGAGTTGCCCAAGCAATCTCAAAATCAAATTATCTTCAACCACCTTTCCTTGTGGCCTTCCTCTTTCTTTTATAACATTAGGGTTTGGAAAACCCTAAACCACCTCCAATGTTTTAACCCTGTTCACATGAAGGGTCTCCATCTAAAACTGCGCTGATCAATAAGGAGGTTCAATGCATCTAGACACTGCTGAGATTTGGTCCTGTTGACCTAGTCAACCTTCTCCATTCCTTTTCACACATAAGTGTGTTTTATTGAAATGGCCGAGATTTTTCCATGTTCACATTGGGCATTGATTTATTTTTCTGATTAGGAGTTTTAGAGTCCCTCCTTTACACTTTTACTCATGAGTTAAGAAAATTTGAAAATAAAATGCAACATTCCCATTAGCTGCAAAATGTGGGAACATTACAATAACAAACACTCCAAATTCTCGACATTGAAACTCTTCTTCATCATTGGCATTCACACCCACTTGGAAAAAAATGTGGCTAACGCAACTTATGATTAAGCCGAAGGCTTTTCAAATATGAGGTTTATCTTGGTGACACTATTCAAATTTTTCGTCCCTTACAGAATCTAAACAGTGTCGCTTGGGATTATAGCATGGTACAATGTATTGACATGAGAGAACCCATGTGCATGTTAGTCTAGAGAAATTGAAGGCGTCGTTATAGCTCGAAGAAGTACAATTTGTGGTCAATGTTGGTCCATGATATTATGAAATATGGCTTGTTCCCTTAAAATAAACACATAATGTTTGTGCAGCCTGTGGCTGCACATTCAATAGGTTTTTGAAATACTGATGTGGAGCTCCTACACTTTTGGGGATGCGAGGGTTCTTTTCTCATCGACTCTATTCCTGGTCAATTCGTAGCGGAGAAATACTATTCGGTTAACAATTTGAGTCTTAGAGGAATTGATGTTATTAAAGAAGCAAAATTACAAATAAAGACAATTTTCCCAAAGAAGGTGTCCTGTGCGGATATAATCACATTTGTAGCTAGAGATAGTGCATCATTTGTATTTTTCTTAAAAATTATACATAATAATACCACTCTGTTAAGTATAGCATGGGATAAGAACAATGCTCAATGATTTCTAATGATTGATCGCAGGCATCTCCCATCTCCCTCTGCTGGAAGAAAGGATGGAAATATTACACTAGCTTCCAATATACAGGGAAATATACCACCCCATACCTTCAATGTAACCCATATAACTTAGATATTTGTAGCTAAAGGTCTATCCCAGGATGATATGGTTAATTTTTATCTATTTTTTGAGACCTGCAACTTGTTGGGGTTCCCATGTTTTGGCTAGGCTGACAAAGACCAAAAGATGAGACAACATAGAACCACTTTGGGACCTTAGGATCTAGCCCTCCTAGGTCCAGAGAGGGATCTCTCTATGGTAGTCAAAGGTTTATGTCTTTGAGGCTCGGGTGTTATGATTTTAGGCTAGTTATAGGCTCATGGTTGTTTGATTGTTTATGTTTGGTTGGAAGGAATTAGGAAAGGAAGGTCCAATAGAAGACAAGGATGAGCAAAGGTGAAGCTTAGGCAGAGACAGATAACTCAAAGAACATCAAAGCCATTGGGCTATGGGGTCAAGAAAGGATTTATTTGTAATCAATGTGCAAGCTTTCAGTTGGGCTAGTCATCTAGAGCATTTGGATCTTGAAGGAGATATTTGGAATGGGATACAAAGGATTGAAAATGAAGGAGGAGAACCAACCAACTCTGTCTATAGATCAGACCAGAGGTCATTTAACTCTAGGCCTGCTTGGACAGAATTATAGGTAAAACAAGGAATCTTGGAAAGGTTTAATTGGGATGGAAAGCTCCTAGTGAGGCAGATACAGGATTCTAGACCTCCCAAGTTCTCAACACATTCAACTAAATCTTGACAAGAACGTCTTAATACAGATTTCATTAACTCATACATCAGAGAGCAGGCAATGACATCCACTACACTAGTTAAATCAGTTAAAATCAATATTCAGATACACATATAAGCAGAAAACATAGAAGGTTGGGAGAACAGCAGCATAAGGTACCTATCAAGGGTAAATCTTATGCCAAACTTCTGATGCAAGCCTGAAGAAATGTAATGAAATGAAAGCAAGTCAATCACAAATACAGAGAAAGGAGAACATCACCAGCTGCTTTAGATCAGGATCCAAAGAAACATGCTTGTCATATTAAAAACAACACCAATAAGGTACATCATAGCCCATAGCTTGAACATTCAGTCTAAATACATCAAATCTCAGCCTATCTTACAATATACAGAGAGAACTTGTCTCAAGAGGAAAATACTTGCGTTCCACTGATTTCTCATCAACAACCATTACAATGTTTCCTTCTGTGCTTTATAGCAAAGGATGAACCTAAGATCAACTGAAGGAGTAGGTGGAAATTAAATGTATCTTTAAACGCAACAATGAATGTAGGGCTGAAATCCATTCTACTTGACATGCTATGTATTTAATCTCTGTCACCTTCCTTGTGAGAGAATGATCCGCTCTTGATTTGATCTTGACATCTTTTGGTTGAAGTACTCCTGGTGTCTTGAAAAGAAATAAAATAAACTACTGAAAGGCCTGTCACATAAATGCTCCGGTGGTTTTGAACAGTTGTCTGGTGGAAATCTTTTCAGGGACACGGTGTGTAAATAAGACAGTATGGGTGCCCGGTACCTGATAAAGAAAAACATTCTGCTGACGAAAACCCTGATATTACCTTTTTCCTGCGCTCAGGATCCTTTGATCGATCCTTAGGGTCTGTAACTGCTGCTTTGCCCTCTAAACTTCAGATTAAAAGCTCAAGATCTTCATAGGCTAGCTTTACTCTTCCTTTTCTCTGCATTGGAACATTCTGCCGCTCCATTTTCTTCTGACAGGGTAGCTCGGATTTTAATGGTGATGGGAGATTTGCTGCAGAGTTCGCACTCTGTTCCTTTAATGAACATCTCGTCTCCACCTTCCCGGGCCTTCGTTCATAAATCCAGCCGCTGTGGATGATCTTCCTCAGATTTATTTGTCTTGACAGCATCGAGGTTTATCATGGTGGCCATTCTTTCTTTATATCCCTGCAAGAACACGAAAACTGTGAAGAAAATCGTGGACGGGGTGGCGGATGATATGGATGGAGGGAAAGGACGTGCAATCGGTGACATGGCGGAAGAAATCGTAGAGGAATGGTGAAAAACTTCTCTGGTAGGTGGTTGATGGTCTGCGGAGTGATAAGTGCATGAAAAACATAAAAAACACGAACCTTGGACGTATATACGCAAGAGAATGAGAGACTGTACGGGGGTGTACGGGACGTGCACGTGGAGGGGACGTGGCAGACGGATGAGGTGGGGGCCCGGGGACAGCGGAACGGTCAACGATGGAGGGACAGATCAGGACCGTCGATTACAGTGGAGATTGACGACAGGGAGCGACGGACGGTGGGCCACCGGATGAGACAGGCGGGAGTTAAAAAGCGTGCATCTTCGATGAATGAGCGTCGTTGGATGAGGGCTCCAAGATCTGACGGCTCCTAGAAATTCCGCTACACAGCCTTCGTCCGAAGATTAATGCGCGAAATGGCAGTTTTCAAAATGGTGCGCCCGGGCACGCGTCACCCAGCGTATGGAATCACTGGGTCCGCGGGAAAACCGCCTGATGCAGATGGGTGGTGCGGAAAATATCAGCGGGTTCTGGGCGGATGACGCATGGCTGGCGGGGTCCACCATTTCAGGTGCGCTCCGTGCCGTTGGATTGACAAATGAATGGACAGCGGAGATCAGCTACGGGGGCACCATGGTGTACGGGCATGAGAGTATGGGGTGACCCCCCGTAGTGAATATAAACCGTTCGATCGGGTCATGTGGAAGAAAAAGGAGCGCGGGGCCACGACTGAGGGGGCTAAGGTCTGAGATGGTGAAATTTATGGATTTTATTCATTTTAATGCAATTTGGTGCCAGCCAGGGGTAGCGATAGGGGAATGAAAGATGGGAACGGCCAAATCAGGGGAAAAACAGGATTTAGAGAGGATTTAAAGGGATAGTGGGGGGAATTAAAGGGGAGTTTGACAAAGGGAGAGGGGGAAGGTGATATTTTGAAAAGGTATAAAGGGCAATAATGGGCCTTTTGAGGAATGGATCAGCAGAGGGACTACATTTTAAGCATAGCACACAGAGACTCCAAGGAGGATGAATCTTTAGGGGAAAGGCATTCCTTGGAGGCTCCAGAGCAAACTAGCCCCCAGCTTGCTTTGTCAAGAATTTCATGGGGGGCTAACAGTGGCTCCACATGGGGATGGCTACTCCTTGGAGGAGTCAAGAAACCAGATATGATCTTTGGAGTAGGCCAGATGCCTGCTATCATAAGCCATCTTCCTTCTTTGATTTTCAGCTGCCACAAACATGATATATCAGCAGAAACATTTTCCCAACCAATCTACCTACCCGAACTACAATCCTAGTATTTTCCCTTGGGTGAATTTTAGCTGGCAGACCCTTTACATTTAGTTGCAAAACAAAAACAAACCTATTCTAAATCTACCCTTATTGCTCCATGAGGCTAGATTAGACTGTTGACCTCATCCATTTCTCTACCTAATCTGCTACCTATTGGGATTAAACTGTCCAACAGGTTTCTTCACCTACATTCTAAGACAAGAAATTTAAACACAGCCAAGCCAGGGTTAGACTGTCTGACTTGCTGGGCAGAAACTTGTAGAAAGAAAAACTGTAGAGGCATGTAATTCTGCAACTGTGGAACATCCTTCTTTCTTTCTTGTGACTCAGGTTTTGAGCATATTTTAGTCACTTCTTTCTTTGATTTCAGCTCTAGATTTGGGCAGATTAGAGCTGATTCTTCTTTTCACTGCTGGTCCAGATTTTGAGCTTGTTAGGACCAGCTATTCTGCTTTCTTTGGCTCAGATTTTGATCAAGTTTGAGCCATGCTTTCTACTTCAGAGGTTCATTTTTTGAGCATGTCTGAACCTCTCTTTTCATTCTGTTTTTGGAACATTTTCTTTTCTTTTTTTTAAATGAAAACTTGCAATGGTATGTACAATGGAGATGAAACTGAAAATGGAAAATCAATAGAAGTAATCTTTGAGCATCCTGCCATTGACAGGACCCCCAAAGAATTCTATGCCATCAAGTTCTTGTAGAAAAAACACATTAGGACCCACAGTGGCTTCTATGATATATGGACCTTGCCACAAACTGTCAAACTTGCCATGTTTGCCTTTGTCCTCTCTTCTCGAATCCCATCTCAGAACCTTATCTCCAATCTTGAAATCTGAAGCTTTGGTTCTTTTGTCAAACTGTCTCTTTATGCCTTCCTGTACTCTGACAGCTCTGCTATAAACCTGCTCTCTTGTTTGCTGCAGATGGATTGTTTCATTAATTCTCCTTATCATGTTGTCCTCTTCTGATTGGATCTCCTGAACAAGCTTGATTACTAGAACTCCAAGACTAGTAGGAAAGACTGCTTCCGTCCCATAAACCAACTGGAAAGGTGCCATGCCAATGGATTTCTTTGTAGTGAGCCTGTCTGCCCACAGGGCATGTATCAACTTTTTATGCCAAGACCTTTTGTTCTCTTCCAGCAGCTTCTTGATGATTGTAACCAGGCTTTTATTTGATTATTCAGCAAGGCCATTACCCTGGGGGTAATAGGCAGTTGAATGTCCAAGTGCTATTCCGTACTTGTGATAGAAATCAACCATTCTTTTGGATCCGAAAGCAGCAGCATTGTCAGTGATTATTTTCCTTGGACAACCAAAACGAGATAATATGAAGTCCTCTAGGAACCTAATGATGACAGAATCAGTGGCATTCCTAGTGGGTATGGCTTCTATCCATTTAGTGAAGTAATCTGTGGCAGTTAGGATCCATTTATGTTGTCCAGAGGAGGCAGGATGAATCTCTCCTATAAAGTCTAGGCCCCATTGCAGGAAGAGACCTTCTATGGTGATGGGTTGCAGAGGGAGGGGAAGGAGCTTTCTTTTTCCCTCAAAGATTTGGCATTTGTGGTAGGCAAGAATCATTTTATGGACATCACTAAAGAGTGTAGGCCAATAGTAACCAGCCCTGAGTATCTTATTTGCAGTGGTTTTCCAACTCAGGTGGCCTCCACACTCCCCAACATGGAATTCTTGTTCGACTCTTTCAGCTTCAGTTTCAGACAAACATTTCAGCAAAAGGCCATTTGGATTTTTCCAATATAGATTCTCATTCAAAATACAATAATTTCTAGCTTTGAGTTTTATGAATCTGGCCTTTTTTTTGGACAGTTCTGGAGGGGCATTGAGATGTGTGAGCACGTAAAGGATATCAGTATACCAAGGAGAGTTCTGAAACTGCTCCTCAACAGTTGGATGGGGCAATCCTTCCTGCTCATCTAAGGCATTCATCATGTTAATGTCAAGGGCCTGCAAGTTTGATTCAACCATTAACTGGGCCAAGCCTTGACCTTTGATCAGCTTAGTGGGTTTTATTTCAATGTCATATTCTAATATTGTAGCAATCCATTTGCCCCTTTTCCCATCAGGGTCTTGGGACAAGATATCTTTGACCACTATATTCGGCACGAAGGCAATGGTGTGAGAATGCAGAATGTACACCCTAAAATATTTTAAGGCCTTAATCAGAGCATAGGCCTTCTTTTCCATGATGTTGTACTTTAAGGGTGCATCTCTTAAGGCTTTACTGAAGAAGGCTATAGGCTGTTCATTACCTTCTGAATTTTTATGCAGAAAAAATGCATCTATTGTGTGTTGGGAAGCAAATGAAAAGATCAGAAATCCTTTTGAGAAGTCAGGGCTGATAAGCACGGGGGCCTGAGTGAGTGCAAGTTTTACTGACTCAAAATATTTCTTGGCTTCAACAGTCCACTTAATTCCTGCACCTTTCTTTAGCATTTCAGTCATTTTTCTAAGGTGCTCAGCAAGATTGGGGATAAATCTTCTAAGGAAATTGATCTTCCCTATGAAGGACTACAATTCCTTGATGTTTCGTGGATGTGTAATTTGAAGTATTCCCTCAAATCTCTGTGGGTCTATCCTAATCCCTTTCTCAGATATAATGTGGCCCAGAATTTTACCTTCTTGCAACCCAAAAACAGTCTTCTTAGGATTTAGGGACAGACATTACCTTGTACATTTTTCAAAAACTTTTCTCAGATGTTTCAGATGTTCTTCTTCAATTTTAGAAAAGACAGTCAAGTCATCCAAGTAGATAACTATAAAGTGTCCTATCTCCTCTGAGAAAGCTATGTCCATCGCTCTCTGGAAGGTAGCTCCAGCATTCATCAGTCCAAAGGGCATTTTCACATACATGAAGGTGC